>BQNB010099955.1:2461-20259 GCA_026074375.1 Tanacetum coccineum | reverse complement strand
AGATCCCCCCCCCCCCCCATACTAGAATGAAACATTATCCTCAATGTTTTTTTTGAAGGGTCTCTACGCAAATTCTAAGCCGTTTATTAATTATGCTTAAAGATAGATGTTAGTCGATTAGATTAGGATATCGGGATTCCCAAAATGAAGTTGGGGATTTGAAGCTCTTGTGATCGAAGGACAAAAACCACGAGCACGAGAGGCTTCAAAAATCCGGGACATCCTGGACAATACAAAACAAAACACAAAACACGGAAAAGGAAAGAGGCAAGCCTCCTTACAACAACAAAAACACTTATTCATTACTACATAATACTACGGATAAGCATGGGGTGCCTCCCACGAAGCGCTTGTTTTTGTTAACCGAGTCTTGAGCCTGACTCGACCCCGAATTCATTGGTCCATGGGGGAGCAAGTGGAAGATAAAATCTCCATCGGACTTTCATTCAAGTGGTTTGGATAAACATTGAATTTCATGAAAGTTCTACTCCGATGAGATATACCCGGCATAAAAGAATGATAAACGGAGATGCCGGGGTCAAAAATGGTATCTTCATTCCCGCAGGAGAGAATGTATGGAGGAGCAACTGGATACGTGAGAAAAGGAAGAAAGATCCATACAATATAAGCGAAGAGAGAATCACTAAAAAGTATGACATCCAGATCCAGGTTAAGGGTGGGATGGGTGGGTAAAACATTAGGCACATGAACTCTTGGTTCTCTTGTTGGGAAAATATCTTCCACCACATCCATAGTAAGATTGCCCAGCTCGGGCTCAATCTTAAAGCAGAAATAATCATACTCCGGTGGAGATATGATGTGAGCGAGTTCACCGATCACTCCTATCGGCAGGAGGAAACGGATTGATAGAAAGATCAAAGATGAACGAATCATATTGAGAAAAATCAGCATGAGTAGTGGCACTGCCGCTACTCTTCTCTTTAATATGATCGTAGAAATCTTCATAATCCGGAAGAGAATAATCAGAAAGAGTAGTGGTACTGCCACTACTAATCTCTTCCAGATTAAAGCGAAAAGTTTCAGATTCGGTTAAAGAATTATCAACGGTATTAGTCTCCCCCAAGAAAAGGTTAAGAGATGTGAAGGAAGACTTGGTCATAACATCGGAAGATGGAGTGTGATTATCTTTTAATGCTTCGATGTTAGCAATAAGAAGATTGACATTCAACAATTTTTTACGAAGGATATCGTCTTTGATTGTTAGAAGAATATCATCATCAATCCCTTCAACTTTCGGGATAACAATCTCCACCACCTCTAAGCTGACGATCTCAGAATCGGGAGGTGATGCATCGACATAATCGATGTTCTCATAAAAATCGTCATCACTCAAAGAATAATCATTGTTATGGAATCGAGATAAATAGACTTACGAGGATCTTTGAAAGCGTCAAGAGGGGTAGGGATTGTTACAAAGAGGCACATCACCACACACTGTCGGGAATACCCTCGAACTCACTGTAGATTGTGACAAGGTCCTCAACACAAGAACATTGATTACTTCATACCGAATTCTGTTGCGGAAATAGTGTCAAGATGCTCGTCCCCTATACAAGATGAGTTTAACGGCTCCTTCGGTTGATGAAACTGGAGTGATTGCAATGGTATAAGCCCGTCAGATTATTGTAGCAAATGGGTGAAGTCTCCAATATCGATCTTTAGCCGATTGTTTCTTTCCGCAATTCGCTTTTTCTTCTTCCTTCTTTGCATATATTGACCAAACCATATCACATATGGAGTTGTATCATTTGCTCATTAAAGCCTTGTTTTTAGAGAATTGAGAATCTCATTTGGAGCATTGAAAAGGCCTATTTTGACATTGAGATTGGAGATTGACGTATATTGCGGGGGTTGAGTTTGGATCAAAGCCGAGAAGATATTAAGAGATCATAACAGAATTTGCTGCATGATAATAGTCATTCATTCATCAATTGATATTGAAAAAGTCCTCATTGTAGGACCCCCACAATCTTACACACAAGAATATTGTTCGTAGGAAAACACGGTGAAGTTTGTGGAAAATAATCGAAAGTTTTGATTGAAACACGGGTCCCTTATTGTTATAACAAAGGACTTGAGGTGGAACAAATCATAACCTAAAGAGAAATCGCTCCCACATAACTCATCAATAGTATGGTACTAATGCGGTGTTATGGAGAGATGGTTTGCACACTTGGAGAAATCGTTAGAAAAGACGGAGTTTTGAAAAAATTGATTGGTGTTCCATTCAACAGTACTATAAAAACAAACTCCATCATATTCATTACAACCACTTTGTTCGGCACGTACCCAAAAAGACATGTTAGTTATACAAACTTGCAAATTTTGTAGGATCTCGATGTAAGGCTTTTTGATTAGTAGTATGGAATCCGTGATTAGAGATAATCGGAATTTGCGTGGATCAATTGTAACCATAATAAGCACCTTTCCACAAGACTTACAAGTTACATCGTATGATAAAAGATCTCGCCTAACGAATCCACCACACTCTAACAACAATTGTGTTAATTTGTGAGAGGACTTTGTGAAGAATTTACATCGGGGCCTGGTTTAATAACGCATGCTCTTGATTAACAAAGTTAAGTATCGTCATCGTATGACTCGAAAGTAACTTGGATGTCTTGGAAAAACTTCACTCCAAGTCTATCGTATATAGAGCACATTGCGGCGACAATATAGCCCCATGAACCGTTCTCCACAATTAAGACAAAAAATTTCAATTATAAGGGAGTCGTTGAACAATACGGGTACGGGAAACAAGAATCTTGTCTTCAATACTCCCTATTGAACAACCACAGCTTTAGTGTGCAAACATCCATCAAGCGCGGAACAAAACCAACTCTTTAAATTCGCGTAAAGGGATTCACGATGATCGAGTGACGCCATAAAAAGGAATTAAACAATATGAGGGTAAGAAAAGAATAAAAGGATTAGAAGAAGGAAGAAATTAATTTTATGGCTTTTCGATTTTTTTAAGCAACATAATTTTATTACGGACAAAATGGGGATAAGACAACATAACCAATAATCAATCGTTCACAGTAGCCTCTCTAAAAGAAAAATGCACATAGAAGGAGGAGTATGAAAGCGCGAAGCTATTAAAAACCTTCTCCTTTCGGGCCGTAGTTCGTCGGAACAACCCTCCTTATACCCCTCTTATAGTTTGTTAACCAATAAAGGTGAGCCGTACTTCACAAGTGACACAAAGGCAAGTTTTAAATCTTTTGTTTGGGAACTTATTATGATAATGCTTCAATTGAAAGCATTATATTGATGATGATTTTTATTTATTATTATGGACAATGTTTTTATATTTTTGGTTTTTCTTGTTTTTATTTATCTTATACTAATACTAATAAAAGAAAATGAAAAATATTTTTTTGTTTTATATTTTTATAAAATAAAAAGAAAATATTCACAAACGAAAAATTAACTTCTCGAGGGAATGGCCTTCAAACACAAAAACAGCAACTCAATCATTCGTTTCACGGCTCCCCTAGACCAGCGACGCAAAGAATTGATTTGGTCCCTTTTTTACTACATATAAAAATATATACAAAAAGTATATAAATATATAGCACAAATGGAATAATATCAATAATATTATATAGTAAAACCGGAAGGTATCGGTTTCTCACTTCCCGAGTTATCCACAAAAGTTTAAAACCGGACCCCGTCATTCCTTCCGGACGAATTGGGTGAATGGGGAATGCCAGAGGTGGGATTTGTGTAGTTAGTGGTTGTGGGGGTAAACTGTTTTGGAGTGGGGTGGGAGAGTGGGGTTTTGGTTTTATTGTTGTTTGTTGCAGGGTAAATGGGAAAAGGAGAATGAAAGAACGATGGGTGTACAGTAGTGTTGGCGAGAGAAAAAAAGTTATAAGGGTGCAGGGGAAAACTTTGGTGAGATGGCAAGATGAACCCCTGAAGTTGTATTGTTTGATTGCAGCAATGGTCCTTGTACTATGCACCTTTGTTCCTAGAGGTTTGGTTGGGGTTTGCATCGTTAGTCCTTGTGGACTAACAGTGTAAAGGGGTAAAAGGTTTTGGGCTTAACGCCCGTTAAATGGTTGGGCCAGGTTGTTATAAATGGGTAAAGGGTTTGGGCCAGGTTATATTTATAAGGGTGAAAAAGGTATTGTGGGTTTATAAAATTAAGTGGGTTGACCCGGCCCGATAAGATGGGCCCGGGTTGGTCCACTTTGACTTTTTAGGTTTTACGGGTTCGGTTTTTCGATGCCCTTTCCAACGCCATATCCCGGGGTTGACTTTGACTTCATCTTGACTTCATTAAATACACAAACATTGTCGAGTCGATCTGGAAATGTCCGTTTAAGCTCCGTTTCCAATCCTTTTGCACCTTTGGCCTTAGTTTTTTGCGCTCTTTTCAATTCCGCTCTCGGTTTTGTCTGGTTTGGCTTCGTTTTTGTCCTTTAGTGAATATCCGGTACCTGCACAGTACAAACACAAAAACAAGCATATTTATGGCATTTTATGTGCGTTTTTGGTCATTTAGGGTCGATTTATTAGGTAAAAGGTATGTGTAATTACACACATACCATCAGACGTGGCAGGGTTTTCTTCTAGAAGAGGTTATTTCCATTTAAGTGAAGGTTAATTTGTGCAGGGTAAGAATGGGAGGGGAAAAGTGAACAGTAAACCAATTTTCCCGCCCCCCAATTCTCTTATTAACTTAGTTTGACCCGGTTTTGATACAAGTTGACTTGGGCTAATTTAAACTAGAAAAGAATTGGGCCTGGATAAGGATTTAGGATTTGGGCTAAGTTAATGGATAAAAAGGGTTAAGGGTTAAATGATTATAAGAGTTAACGACCGTTAGTCCTTTATTAATAAGGGGCTAACAGTGTTAGGGTTTTTGGGACTTTTAACAATAAGGCTCTTTTGGGTATTTTGTTGGTTTTGTCCTTTTGTGTGTTGACCATGGTTTGACCATGATTTTGTAGACCTTTGATAGCATTCCCCCGAGCTTTTTGCACACACAATTCCGTCCTGTGTCAGTGTTTGTCCGGTTTTGACCATTTTCTAAGATTTTTGCAATAATCCGTATCCGTACACATCACAAAGACAAAAAAGCAATATACCAAGCAATAGGCACAATTTTGTTATTTAAGGCTTAATTTGATATAAAACAGGATATGTGTTTTCGACACATATCATCTGAACCCTCCCTTAAATACAAATGGCGGCCGCCCTTAATTTTTAAAGGGACCGCCCATAACTGATGCTCCTCCATTTTGTCCTATAGAAATACTGGATTTTTTTTCCCACAATTTTCTCAACCAATTTGTCAACTCATTCTTTCTAGCTCAAAACAGCCATATATCCTCCCTAAAAATCCTTGTGATCATTTAATCATAAATGGCTTTGTTTTCCAAGATGATCCAAAGCGATTAATTTCTCAAGGTGCAAGAGAATAATACTTTCATCATCAAGTGAAGAAGAGTAGTTACACCTTAGTGTGTAGTGGCAACCTTGTTGTCAGTTTCATATACACATAGATTGGAATAAATTTAATGTATATCTTGTACGTATGTGTAGAAGCTAGATTTTGGCGATCTTTTGTAAGTAATATGGTTAGATCGTGGTTGATCTTACCAAGTAGTGTTAGAATAGTTTGTGAAATAAAGTAGGTGTGGGTGAAGTAAAAGTCTTAAAGTTGTGAAGAAAGTGTTGAAGTTGTGAAGAAGGCCGTGAACAAGTATTGAAGTCGCGTTGTGATAGATGGTTTCTAGCTAATATTGAACTCCGACAATTTAGCTTTGTGTCGATAAATTCGGTGTAATCAACGTTGTGAACGGTGTTCTCCCACATAAGGGCTTCTTGACATAGTGAAAGAAAACTCTCGAAGTTAGGTGCTCGGAGAGTGGAGTAATGGCAAAGAGGTGCTATCCGTTACCAAACCACTATAATCCTCCGTAGCGTGGTTTGATTGTTCTTAACATCTTAACTCTTGTTCCTTCGCATTATTTTCTCATACATCCTTATCAATTGTTTAGATAATATGATTTTAATATTGTGCAAGTGTTGAATTCACATAAAGTCGAATCTAGAATTTTTACAAACACTTTAAAACATTAAATTAAAAAGCGGTAAACTATTCAACCCCCCTTTTAGTTTTCTATAATTGGCATCAAGAGCCACGTCAAACAAGACTTTTAAAATAAATTGTATTTTAAAACTTGAACGCGAGCTCTAATGGATTTGGAAAAATAATTAGAAGGCAATTCAATGCAAAGACCACCACTATTTGAAGTGATGGATTTTATTATTATGGAAAAAAATAGATTCGAAACTTTATGTGAAATCAAAAGATCTAGAACCGTTTGCATAGTTATAACCGATGGGTGATTTTCTTCCTATTCAAAATAATTCAGAAACGTAAAAAGGATATGAAGTTGTACCTTTTCATAAACAAAACTATGATTATTTAAAAAGAAATTTTGCAAATAATAATTGAAGCTAAAATGGTAATCACATTAATATATGCTCTTGCAACTAAATAGAATACGAAAAATATTATACTGTGTCAAACAGCAAACAAAAATGTTTTGGGATAATTTATTAATCACCCATCAAGGTAATTAATACAAATGGTCAAAAGCTAACAAACTAATCTTCTTGTATACAACAATATGGACAAACAATTCACGCTACCAGAAAGAAAATCAATAGATAAAGCACTTTGGCTAAATATATAGCAATAATTACTAGTCTAAACGCACATTGATGAAATCGTTTGTTCAAGTCCACAGACATTAGTTTTAGGAATAGGGTCTAGTTTTCTCTTAGGGCATTACTAACAAAAATGGCGCGCGAAAGTCACGGCGATTGAAGAATCAAAGAATCTAACAACCTTACCTCTTGACGAACTTATTGGAAACTTGAAAGTTTATAAAGAAGTAATAAAGAAAGATTTTCGAAATGGTCAAAAGCAAAAAGAACAAAGTAGATCTCTTGCATTGAAGGTGAAAAAGGAAGTAAGTGATGATGATAGCTCAAGCTCCGTTAGTGAAAGACGAAGAGTCTATGTGAATATTATGAAGAAATCGCATATCCTTTTTATACCAAAACTGGCCTTAAATGAACAAATTGTGCAAATTAAGCTTGTATATTGTCATTTGTTTGTCATTTTTGTGATGTGTAGGGTACGGATAATGCAAAAATCCACAAGAAGACGGGTCAAAACCGTCAAACACGAACACGGGAACGGCTAGAGTGCACTAAGAGCCGACGTTTTCTAGCAAAAGGTCAACAAAGTCAAAACCTTGGTCAACCCTTGGACCAAACCAAACCAAAATCCAAAATCCCCTCAAAAAAACCCAAATGAGCCTTAATCTCGTTAAACCAAATTCATAATAAGTCCCCTTAAAACCCAAACACAGTTAGTCTTTTTAAAATATAAAGACTAACGGATACATGTATCTCTTTATAACCAAAATCCTTATAAATTTGCACCGAGTCCAAATAATAACTTGTGGCCCATTTCTTTTTAAAAAGAGCCCAATCAAACAACCCATTTCCCCGGTCAAACCTCCAATGTTAAAGGATAATTTGGGGGGCGAGAAAAATAGTTTTTTTCTGTTCACTGTCTTCTCCATTTCACCTATCTCAAATTAAACCCAAATTAACCCACACCCTCTCAATTCAACGTGCTCAATAGATTCAAGTACAAGTGCCCCTATCATCAAGCAAAAATGTCACCAAGAGCTCTTATTGGTCAAGACTCTGACAAAGAATTACATGCGGGTCTTAAAAGAAACACACAAGGAAGGGAAAATTACACTAAAAACAAGCCAAAAGAAGCACAAGGCTCTGACACAAGGAATGCCACGCTGGCAATCCGTGTGATCACATCTTGATCCAACGGTCTAAACAGGGATCCAATGTTAGAGAGGAATGAATGATCAAGAACAGAGCAAGCGGAGCGTGTGGTATGAAGACTACAAACTTCTCACTGCTCTATAAGCTAATAGAGAGTCTGTCTTCACATACAGAATCATCTAGGTAGTATTAATATAGCTTAGTACTAGTTTTTAAAATCATCGTTTAATTTTAGCTTATTTTTCATGTAATTTCAGCTTATTATTTTTAGTTAAATGTAATTTCCCTTTTCAAAGTTTGTACTCATTTCAACTTATTAATAAAAGTTTTTTTCATTTAAGCTCAATTGTCAATTCTATTTTTCACCTATTTGCACTAATAATTTGAATAAGCTCTTATTTACTGTTCTATAAGCTCAAATTGTTCATAAGCCACATAAAAGCTCTTAATACTTGAAAACTCAATGGAATTGGATGGCTGCTCTGAGTTTTCAAGCTGGTATTAGTACTTGATGGTCAAGTGTTAGGACTAGTATAGGATTTTGGGATTAAGCTTAAGCTATAAGCTTAAGCTGCTTTTATAAGCTCTATTATGAGCACTCACCTCTGTTTAGCTGAGGTGGAGGTACACTTCTCTTTACATTTTTCTATTTACTTTATTGTCATTTTAAATCTTAGTTATAATCTGCATGGTAGCTTAATTCTGCTTATAGCTTGCTTATTTGTTGTTTAAGTGTAGCTTATTGTGTGTTTATTTGCTTAATACTGCTTAAAAATGTTTTTAAATGCTTATTTAGTTTAAATTGTTAGTTTAATTCTTAGTTTATTTGATTTTGATATAAAAAGTTGAAAAAAGCCAAAAATAGTAGCATAATCTATTAGTTATAGCTTATTTTGTTGTTGAAATCTGCTTATTAAGTTTGTTTTTAGCTAACCATTATCTGGTATCTCATTTTCCAGCTTTAAATCTCAAAATTATAAGCTAGATATGGATTTCGGCAACTTAAAGGGGTGTTTGGGTCAAGCAGTACCAACTTGAGTTAGTACTGCTAGACACCACTTGGTCCTTTAAGTTTAAATTGAAACTTCATTTTGAGGCTTATAAAATCAGGATTTAAGAATTTGATAAGTTAAATCTAGTTTTCTATAGGATTGAGAGTTGCTAGTTTAAATCTGTTAGCATTAGTCAGTTTCATTAGCATTCTAAGATTAAACTTGTTCTAAGTGGTTTAGTTAATCATTTTGCATTCTGTCTAGTGTTTAAAGAATGTAGGAACAAAGATCTATATCTTACAATAAATAGTTTCAAGTTTTGGTCATACAAGTGTCAAATGCATCAGCAGTCTAAAAACGCAAAACTGCTATTTTTAAGATGAAAATTCAGTTAGTTAAAATAGGATTTAGCTCTTAATTTTTAGTATACTAGTAGATTTTAGGTCATAGTTAATATGCTTTAGCTTATTTAGAAAAATCTAGCTTAATTAATCATCTGTTTTTAGCTTTAAAAATTACATTTTGTCTTTTGAAACACCAAAAGTAAACTCACCATACTAAGTGTAATAAGCTGTTTTCAAATAGCTTTTTCTTTGCCAATTTGTTTTTCAAAATAGTTTTTAAGACCTGTTTCTAGTAGTTTTTTGGCCAAGGTTTAAGTAGGTGTAGGGCTTATAACCATAAGGATCCAATAGCTTATCTTAAAATAAGCTTAAAGTTTCCTCCAGGGACTGTTTGGTTAACAGTTGAATCAAAGTGCTTATTTGAGATTTTTAGCTTATTGCATTAAGTTTTTGTTTAGTTTCTGTCTTAACTAGCTTAATAGATTAATATTAAGTTGTTTGTAGCTTATTAGGTCCAGGATCAGCTTAATTTGTCTTTTCTTAAAAATCCAAAAACATCAAAATCAGCATAAGTAGCTTTTTCATTTAACTTTTCCAGTGCTTATTTGAAATTCAAAATGCTTTTTGTTTATTGTTTCAAGTAGTTTATAGGCCAGGCTTTAAGTAGGTATAAGTTAGATTGCCATAAGGATCTGTTTGCTTATTGCAAAATAAGCTCAAAGTTTGCTATTAGTCTGTTTAGTATGCAGTTTAGTATAAGTGCTTATTTGATTTTTCAGCTTATGGCTTATCCATTTTGCTTATTTCTAGTCTATTTTAGCTTATTAGGTTATATTAAAGAGAGTGATAGCTTATTTAGATTAGAGTCTAGCTTAATCAAGATTTCTAGCTTATTTAGTTGTGTTAAAAGTTAAAAAAAAGTTAAGTGTGTTATGTCTTAATTTTAAGCTGTTAACTAGCTTATTAGTGACTTTTAGAAAAGTTGTTTTCACAAAAATGGCTTATTTTCATATGTTTTACAACTTTGCTTTTTTGGTTTTTGCAAAAAAAATAAAAAAGGGGAAACCAAGGAAGTCGGGGGTAAGCAAGACTCGAACCCCCGACCTCAACCTAGTCTCTCCCGTTTATAAACCTCAACACACACACCCCTCACCAACGTGCCCTTGGGACTTTTACGTCCAACTTTGCATTATCAAACCTTTTAACCCTTTTTTGAGTTCTAGTATAAATAAGCACTTCGAGTGCTATTATGATTTTTCCTGGCTTATTGAGTTTAGTACTTTAGGATTTTTTTATTTTTCCTGCATCCTGCTTATTATAAGCTATTTTTAGAAAAAAAATTGGATTTTTAGTTTTAAGTTTTATATTTTTCGTGAATTAATTTTGTTATAAACTTTAAAAAATCATAAAAATTAGAAAAATAATCAAAAAAATAATTTTCTTTTTTATAAAATTATCTTTTATCATATTCTAGGCTTAGGTTGAAATTTACTTCCGTAGGGTTAATATTTTGAAAGTTCACTTTTTAAAGAACGGGTTTTCTTATCCGTTCTCGTTTTCTTCGTTTTTGGCTTAAATTACTCTAGGTTTAGAATTTCCTTAGCTTTTTACTTTTAAATAGTCATTTATGATTAGAAAAAGTTTAGAAAAGCATTTAGGGTTTAATTTTAGCATTCTTGCTTATTTGTCACGTTTTCTTTAATTACCGTTATTTGTTTTTAATTGCTTAGTCGTTAATTTTTCTTGCTTGTTTAAATTGTTTTTAATTGTAGATTTAAAAAATTAATCCAAAAAGTTTGAACCAATTCTTACTTCAGTCTAAGGAATTTTGACATCTTTGGTTTCAAGATCATTTAACAAGATTTTTAGCCTGGTGTATGTCTGTTTTACCTTTTCACCTTTTAAAGCTTTAAAAGCATTAAATTTTAATCTTAAGACTGCAATCTTGGTATCTCTTATTTCAGAGGGTCCATCTTGTCCTAAAATTAGGTCATTCCACATGGATTTAGTAGTGGTGCACTTGATAACAGACTTCATTATGTCATTTGGTAGACAAGAGATAATGATACTTTTTAGTCTCTTATCTTGATATAGCTTTCTGTCCTCAGGTAACCACTACTTTTCGAGGTTTAATTAAAATATGTTTAGGAGTAGATGTTGGATATTTAGGGACAAAAGGTTCATTTTCCAATTTTTCAAGAAGATAAGGTTCAAGACCATCAAGATAGACCAAGAACCTATCCTTCCAACTAGAAAAATCTTCTACATCAAATTGAGGAACATTGATGACATGAGAACCTCCCCTAGAATCAAGAAGTTATGGTAGATCCTTATTGTTAATAACATAAGAGGTTACATTGTTTGTAATATTGTTGTTAGTGGTGTTCGTGTAAAAAGAAATTTTAGTATTTGCAGGATTAGGAATTAGAGGAGGAATTGTTGTTCCAAACAAGATTGGATCTTGATTTTAAAAACTTTGAACAGTTTATAAAATGGTTTTACAAATCAAACCTCCCTTACCAATTAAAAGTCCTAATTAACACGTCTATATGAAAATATACAACATTAATGTAAACATGCAACACCAGAAATAACTTTTCAATCGTGTAATGCTTTATTGATATGAATCAAAGTATTACAAAGTGTTATGGATCACACTTGTTGAATGCCAATGTAAGATTACTCTTTGAACAAGTAAACTTGATAGATTATCAAGTTTACAAGCGAACTTATATGACCTATTGATCGGATCAACTTAAGTTCGACAAAGTAGTATATGCACCATAATAACAACAACAATAATAATTGATGGCATTTACTAAAATAAACATTCCTTATTTATAGTGATACGAGGTTGATCCCTTAGTAGAGGTAAATAGGACGTTCCAAGAATCCCGTGGTTAAAGTACATCTGCATTTTGTGCACATCCATTCTTGAAAACATCTCGCCTATACTTTTGTGAACAGTTCTGCCAACTGTTCACATCTTTCACCAACTCTTACTTAGGTAGACTTTAATTCTAAAGATACTTTGTCCTGCCATTTTGATTTATCGAATTATCCCGCCTAAACTCACTTAGAGATAAGAACTCAGTTCAACTTGTTTATCTCAAAGAGTAACAAGATCATCAGGGTATTGCCACCCCTGATTCCCTGCAAACCTTCAGTGTATCCATCCCAACTGACGAGTATGTCTTCAAGTAATTTTTGACTTCCTTGATGCTGTCTTTGACTTGAACACATATGAGGTTGCTCGCTGAAGCTGTGATTCAACGCGTCCTTTCATTGCTCGCTGATGTTCATCAGTGAGTCTTCAATACTTACCCTAATTTTTGTTTAAATCTAGGCAGAGATAATTGGGCACTTAATTGGCCAAACTAAATATAATATTGCTTTTTCATAATTTTTTTAATTGAACAAATTATGTTGTCACATCATTGTGTTAGAGTTTTTGTGTGAATACATAGCATTTTTCTATAATTAATACTCTTCTTATAACACTCTCTCACTCAAAAGTATAATAATATTTTCACATTATACTATCTAAACAAGCTACAAATAATCAAACATATTGTACAACCAAATCAAAAGCAATTCATCTATTAAATGTCACTAACATACTTAAAACTTAAAATTAAACAATACAAGCAACAAAGCTAAAAGTACAACATGTTTTCTTTATATTTTATTCTCCTACAATTATTTCTACTCCAGCCTCATTTTTCCCTACATAAAGTACAAATCATAGATTCAACTCGAGCCTTCTAAATTTCCTCGAGCCATTGCATTGCGATGTACGGGTACTCTACCATATTTATATGATATAGTGTGTGATAAAGTAGTTCCTTAAAATTCTCGCCATGCGCAAAATTATTATCATGGAAAATACATAAGCAAAACAATGTTGTTCTTCAAAAGTTTTGATTACAGGGTATCCGCCGCTAAAACACGTGGGTACCATGCTAGTGTTTCTTTAAGGGGAAGGGATCCGTGAAAATAATATTTAAAACGAGAATAGTGAGAAGGAGTGTAAACAAATAGAACGTTCAATGAACATTTCATGAACAATTCGGTAAAAAGTTCGTTTATGTTCATTTATTTATTAAATGAACGAACATGAACAATATTTTAAGTTCATTTAGTTAAATGGACGAACATGAACAAAAGTCTTATCCGTTCATTTATGTTCATGAACGTCCGATTATACGTTCGTTAACATTCATTTATGTTCATTTTATTTGTTTATGTTCGTATATCGTATCTATTATTTATATACTTTTAAACTGGTTTACTTAAACGAAACACCACTTATAAAATACAATTTTATGTATATTTTTGTAGATTTTATGTTTATTTTTCTACACGCATTTATGTTCATTCTTTTATGTTTGTTTAATGTCTTAATGAACGAACATAAACGGACATGAACAACCTTATTTTCTTAGTAAACGATAACGAGAAGATTTTTTCATTTAAGCGATCGTGTTTGTATATTTGTAAGGTTAAAATTAAACAAAAGAACATGAATAAGGCTCAGTTCGTGTTCGTCCAGTTCGTTTACAGCCCTAGAGAGAAGTAATTTTAGTCACGCATTTTTAATGAGGAAAAGACATTTAACATGATGTATTCATTTTTATAAGTACATTTAAAATGTATGACTATAATTATATCTGAATATTCTTATTTTACTAGTAATTATTTCTTATAATATAATCTTAACTCGTATTGCTTTTGTAATATAACTATTGTCTTCAATGTAATAAGGTTTTTATTTTACAACTTTAACATTTATTATTAGTTTTTCTATTAAATAAAACTTGATGCAAAATATATAAATGAATTAAGTTTTAAATATATTAGTATAACTTTCATAAAGTATTATATAACATAAACAAAATTATTTAAGTTTAAATAAAAAAAATAAAGACGTAAAAATCAATACTCAACAATAATTATGAGACGGCGGAAGTATAGAGAAAAGTTTATTTGCATACTAGTTTCTCCTCACATACCAAGGGACAAATCCCCACCATTTATTTGGGTTTGATCTAATGGTAGGAATTAATCTAAGATTTAATTTTATCTAACGAACAAGATTAAACCTTAAAAAACATTCACCACCCCCTTCCTACCTTTGTGTTTTTTAATTAAAACACATTTCACCCCTATTTTTTAAAAATTGCATATCGCAAAAACCGTAAAACGTTAAGATACATAAATTACACCATCGTATCAGGCGATAACGACAGTTTAATTATCTTTAATAGACGGCACTTTCAATATACTTTCAGACAAACTTTTTTTTTTTTGGTAGTTTTTTTTTTTTTCTCGATGCCCAGTATTTTGTTTATATATCACTGGGTGATATTCACTAATCTGTCAGTTAAGAAACTCAACATGCTTCCATAAAACGGGATATAAATATTGTGTGAAACTCAACTGATTCCATCTTATTGGCATTGAAAACGACTACTTTTTAGCTTTCCAACCATTTATCACACATAATTTTTGGACCTTCAAATCAAAACACTTTATTTATAGAAGTTGGTGAATAACAAAGAATTTTATTTTTTATAATCAAACCCGCTTGAAGTATCACATGTGGTATAACATATCCATTAGTTTGAACACTCAACATGATGTCATGAAATGAGCATAAATATTTGTGTAAAACATTAAATAATTTATTATGTTTGACATTAAAAAATAAACATCTATACTATTCTAACCATATATTAAATATAATTTGTGAAAATTAAACTAAAACACTATTTTCTCACAAAACTATGTTTTAACCCTTTTAATCGTACTAACAGTATAATATCACAAGTGATAGATAACATTGATTACATGTTAAAAATTTTAAAAATAACCATTGTTAGTGTCATATTATATTGTTTTATCACATGTGATATTAATTATATGTGGAATACCATGACTATTGTCACATTATATTACTTTATCACATGAGATTTTATTATTATTTATTTATCACTAGTGATACTACAATTTCAGGGGTAATAGTTGTTAAGCTACGGGTGAATCTTAGATTATAAAGGTATTGGTATAGGGTTTCATGGTTAAGGGTTTAGGGGTTTTGGTATACGGTTTAGTGGTTAGGGGTTTAGGGTTTAGGGTATAGATTTTAAAGTTTATTGAAGAGGTAGAAGTTACTAATGTTGTCATACCTGTCAATGTTAATGAAGAGGAGGATGAAATAACTGATGAAGTGTATGAATTAAAGCGAAGGGAGAAAGGGAAGATCGTAGAGGAGTCTAGGAGTACACCATTACCCACACCAATTAGATCTCCTAGGACTCATACTAATCTCGTATCTTCGGATACTGAGAAACTCCAAGAATTGACGGTAACTCATACTCAAACAACATCATCATCAAGATCACAACACACCAAATTGTCTAGAGCAAACCGACTTCTATCATTGTTCAAAGCCAAACCTGCTCGGTTCAAACGATACAAGAATTTCTTTCAGGAGTTACAGGGACGGTATACATATTTGTTTGAACATCTCAAACAAAGATTTTTGTCAAGGAAGTCATTCGATACTCTTGCTGATCATCTCCAAGAAGTAATGGTCGAATCTTTACCCATTATGGTAGATACGCATATTAAAGAGCAGGTGAAAAAGCAAGTCCCTGAGCAAGTTTGAGATCAAGTTCCGGTGTATGTTGCGGAAGGGATGATTCTGGAGAGACAAAAGACTAAAGAAGAGATGGAACGGGTGATTGCTAAAGCTATTTTACAAGAGCGCATGAATATACAAGCTGAAATTTCCTCACAAATTCAGAAAGCTATTGATAATCAGATACCTTCTCAAGTTGATGCGTCAGTACGAAGTTATATGTCTGGTCACATCCTTTATGTTCATCCAGCTAAAACATAAACACTCTCTGTTCAAGAACAACTATATCTCTCTATGAATGACAATCCTTAATTGCAACAACAAGACATAGCAATATGGCTTGCACTTCAGATGAAGTTTGAGAATCTTCAAGTACCACAAACCACATGTAGACCTTTTGTCGTTCGCCCAAGAGATCAGGACGATCCTCATGATGATGCTCATCCTCATGGGGAGAATAGTGCAAAGCGGCAGAAGACATCTAAGTACGAAGCTTATGTGTCTGGAGAGTCATCGCCTGGACAAGTCAATGAAGAGGAAAGAGGTCCATCAACTTCAGGTAATCAAGAGCAAGAAGATGATTATGATTTTTGGACTGATTCTTGTGCTTCAGATGATGATGAAATACCGTCAAAGCAAGTGTCACAAGATATTATGAAAGAAGTATCATTGATTATTGATGAATCAAAGTTAAAGAAAATGGCTGATGAGATGTTGAGATAAAGATGTACTTCAGGAGATGAGCATCAATATCATATTGATCAGATGAAGAATTTCCTGAAAAGTGACATTGTTTGGGAAAATAGAAAGGAAATTCTTGTCTATCCACATCCACAAAAGACCACACCTCTCGTTCAAAGCTGTCAAAGAGATCCTGAAGCTCCATCACCATCTCTTATAAATTCAGACCTTTTGTATCTGAAGAAAAGAAGTTCAGGGTCAGAGAAGATTGTATTGTCACTTCACAAGTTTCCTGCAATCATCTTTAATGATGATGACATCGAAGAACGAACTTCCAGATGGGTGAATAAGCGTGTTAAGAAATTCAATCCTTATGCTCGATATGGTGTGAACATTGGTGTGACAACCCGAGAATTTCTGTTCAATGAGTTAGCCGTTTCCGTGTAGTAATTTGAATTTTTAAATGTTTCGTTTAGCTTTACCGTTTAACCGGGAAGTTGTTTCGTTGTTATCTGAGAATCGTCTCCGGGAGCGAACCGGGACACCAAACGTTGTAGTATTTTGGCAATATCCGCGTTTTTATGTTTTTAAGCAATATTTAAAATTTCGTAATTTTTCGTTCGTAATTTTTCGTGATACCGTTACTCGTTTCGTTATTTACGTGCTTCGTATTTAATTTATACTTATACATGATCATGCAAAGTCTTGGAAATTAATTCACCAACTAGCACTATGATCCTAGAAAGTGGGAAAAATATTTTTGGTCCCCCTTTTTGCTTGTCCACAACCGGTCACAACATACATACATGCATAGGATCCATGTTTGAATTTTTTACTACAAGTTAACTAGTCAAAACTAATTTCCTACTTAAGGGCTTGCACCATGTACCTACTAAACTCCCATTTGAAGATCAAAATGGTCCCCTTTTTGCCTTGTCCTCTCCTATCCCATGGCACACACATGTGTGTGTGTGTGTGTGATTTTTGCTAGTTATATACATATATACAAGCTCATTCTTAACCATTTCTCACCAAAGAAAAACACACTACTCTTTCTCTTTTTCTTTCTCTTTTGCCGAACCAAAAACACACACACAAACCCACTTGTTTTTTATTTTTGATCATCCACTTGAAGATATATTGTTCGTGTTGATTGTTAGTTCATCCGGGTAATTTGTAAAACAACGTTTGGGTTGTTTTTGATTTCTAATCTACCTTTCGTCGTGTTTCTTTGTAAGTCATCTTTATTTTTCATAAATAAGTTGTACTTTTGCATTC
>BQNB010099954.1:0-16805 GCA_026074375.1 Tanacetum coccineum | reverse complement strand
ATTTTTCCAACTGTATGCTATCTTGATATATTATTGCCTAAGTCCTTACTTTTGCTATTAAGACCCCACTATCATGAACCGTTAATTACTTTTTGGAGTAAGCGCGAATGATGTGAATAGATCTATTTGGGACTGAGTTTCCACGTTAGTGTACCTATACTTTCTGGTAACCAAACATACTTCATTTGAAACACTATGCGGGTGTTTGACAAAGGCACCCGTTGGGACAATTTATTGTGATTATTGATTATCTCAAGGTCTCGCTGCATGAGCTTCGGGCAATAATACTGTTTTCTATAATAATTGTACTCATTACAATTATTACACTTATGGGTGTATAACAATGTAACCCACTATTAAACTTGTATTCAAACTATTTACTATAAACCTATGAATTTTACTTAACCATTGTATTGACCTTTTTAGCATGTTTATCTCAAGTATTTGAGCAACTTATGGCACGGAGTGGCACGGACTTGAAGATGGCTAAACTGTTATCATTTAAACTTTATGTTTTCATGTAGATTTTGGGACCTCTGTTTGTAAAAACTCTGATGAAATAATGAATAATAACTTATCTTTTAAAAATATCTCTTTTGAGTCATTTTCTATGATTATGACTGTTGTACTATGAAATAATACCCCAGATTAGCTTCCGCTGCTATATGTCAAAAATATGGGTGTTATAGATTGGTATCAAGAGCTACGGTTATAGAGAACAAGGTTAAAATCTTAACTATAACTACTTTTCTTTTTCCATCCAAGAAAGTCCTCTGTGCCACTACATCTCCTGAATAGTAGGTAAAGTACATAACTATTATACTATTATATAAATAACTTATGTTATTTACTTCTGGGTTGTTAACAGAGTGATGTCTTCTCCCAAGCATCCTACTTCCGATATTGAGGATGCTTTTTCGTCCAACTTTCCGGACTATATCCTGACTTCCCCGGACTATATCCCAGCTTCACCGGGAAAAACTTATTATATCTCTTCAAATAACTCATTTGGTGTAGTTCCAATAGTTTCACCAACTCTTTTACTTTTTCATGAAGGTCATGCATGCATACTATGCTAAAGAATCACCTATTCCACCACTAACTATTGTGCCTCCATTTACAATGTTATCTCCAATGTTTAATCCACAATAATTCTTTCTTCTGGAGGAATTATTGTCACCTAAGAAACAAGGCCATAACCAATCATTCTCCTCTACTTCTGCCCTACCTCAAGAATTTGAGAATGGAGAAAGCTCTCATAAGACAAGTCTTGAACGTCACAAAGAGAAAATTGAGGAAATCCTGAATCACCTGGATGAACTCTCTCTCGACTGTATTAAGCACATAGAAGACAAAATAGAAGGTCTCGGAAAAGTTCGGGTGATTATACAACAAGATTTCGACAATCTAGAAGCTGAACTCCAAAAGGCCCATGCTCGAATTACTAAACTTCAAAGAAAGCAAATGGGAAATAACAACAAGATTACTCTGGCTCGCTTCAGGATTGCTAATCTAGAACAAATCGTCAAAGAAATCCAAGTCCGTCATCAAACAGACAAGGAAATTCATCTGAATGCAATCTATGAACTCAAGAACAGCCAGAAAGAACCATCGAACTACTAGATTAGATACTAGTTATAGCTTTTATATCTAAATTTATATATACCCTACACATTTAATGTGTGAGCGGATATTTAACTAGGACCCGGCTTGGGTTTTGTTGGATTTAAACCGAAACATGTTAAAATATTAGATTAACTATCGAGCCTGATTATCGATATATTTTTTTACAAAGTTAACTATTAAAGACCAAAGCTCCATCATAGGATACAGAGCTTCCTTGTTGACTCAATAAATTGAGGCTAACATTCTCCCCCAAGTGTGGTCTTGAAAACAGGAACGAGCTTCTTTATTGACTCAATAAAATTGAGGATAACAACTTACCCCGAAGTGAGTTCATTGATGACACTCCTTCATGGATAGTGAGTATTGCTTTTGTCGTTTTAAGCTCTGAGTGTTCTTGGTCTTTGTCTTCTTTGTAGCTTGTTCCTTCATGCTTTGCGATCTTGACTTTGACCTTTGTCTTGTCTTTATCGTTTTGGACAATCTTTCAGATTTATGTCTTTGACCAACTGCTCACTTACTTTTGCATTATCTTGAAAAGCTTTAAATCGAGTTAGCAAAGTCTTTGTCTTTAAATATGAGCTTTCTAGATCAGTATGTTCTTCGCTTAGATTGAGCATTTGAATGGGATTGAGGTCGTCGTTACCCACGTTTTGACATGCCAGGTTTACATTTATTTTCATCTTCCCAGATGATGGATTTGCAAACTTAGTATTCACCATTTATTTCTGTAAGTATCTTAATCATTTTTTAATGCTGCAATTGCAAACCCCTTTTTCTGAATCTAAGCTAGTACATCAACATTTTCATTAGACTTTTTGTTCAGTTGTTCCATTAAAGAGTCATTCTGGTTTTTGGTTTGAACATGTGTACTTTTGATAGAATCAAAAAGATCTTTGTAAGTCTGTTTCAAATGCTCTTTTTCCTTATGTAATGTCATTCTATGCGAGTGTACTTAGCCACACTTGTTCCTATTCGATTTTATTGTTTCAATTTCATCGTTGTCATTTTTACCTTGGCTTCATTACTTTTTCTTTCAAAAAATTGACTTTGTTGCACTGATTTTAAAACATTGTTTTTCCATTTGTAATTGTAGTTCATGATTGATACTAAGTGTCTTCAGATTTCAAAAAATATATTTCGAAATCTGTGGCAACGATCTTTTGAGACAAACATTTTCAAGACTCCGAAGTGATTGAATCTAGATGTTCAATTGTTCTTGTAATCAGTTAATTTAGAGGCAAAGAAGTATGTCATGACATTGTTCAGCATTCTGGGTCAAACTTCCTTCATTATTGGAATTCAGGTTTGATAGTATGATGTTGTCCTGTAGCAAAGATATTGATTTCTGGCAGTTGTTTGTACCTGAGCATTGGCCTTTTTATTATGGGTTTATATCTGCATCATCAAAACATGTGCATCATTCCCTGTATGCTGCTTGTATCCTGCTCTTTTGGATTTGTCCATTGCTTTTCAATGATAATGAATTAGCATCCAATGTTCCAATGCATTACTCGTATCAGTCTTTTCCTCTGTCTGTCTGGATTTTTCTTTCATTCACCCTTATTTCATACTCATTTTATGTTTGCTGGCCTCTATACCAATCGACTTACTTAACAGATTCCATGTGTTGGATTCAGTGTGTCACGGAATTTGGATATCGAGTCGAGTGTATTGTATGTATTTGTTGCGTGTAATGTCAACATATTAATCATCCAAATAAAACCGTGACTTGATGAACATCTGAAACTGTGTCTGGAGTACTTTAAAAGCAGACATGGATCCAATCTCTTGAAATTCTTCGTTGTCAAGTTGCTTTTGTAGTTGATCCATGTACAGGAACATTGTGCCCGTGAAAGTCTCTAGATCTTGACCAAAGAGTGTTGCAAATGCGCGTTTGAATCCCTCCTCGGTTCGACTTCCTTTTAAGTCGTTGTTTGAAAGACACTTGAGGTGTGAATGAAGTTGTTGAAAAGATACCATGCAACTTTCTTTTGATTTGTCTTGAATTAGTTGCATTTGTTGTTTTTCCGAATCTGAACACGAAGATAAGGTATCTTTCTTTTCCATTTTATCGTGAATTATGAAGTGTAAAAGATTTGTTGGATCTTAAGTGGATATGATGTGATTGAAGTTGTGGTTGTGTAAGCAATTCACGTTCACGGGATTTTACACGTCTATGATTAAAACCGATAAATGAATTAACGGGATTTTACAAAATCAATAGAAAACCGTGAATGATTTGATTCGGAATCAGCGGCGAAAAATTCCAAAAAAAACTGAAAAATGTCAATAAATCATAGAAAACGATGGTTTTGGGCTTCGAAAAATCCTTAACCAGCTAAAGGGTGGTTACAGCGTGATCCGTCTCGTTTTTCTCTTCGATTTGAGAGGTCACGCTTTAAACGGATCTTACGGATCAAAAGGTTATGGCATTGTTTTACTGTAAACCCTTTCTTCACACAAGATTTTTTTAGAAATTTTTTTTTTTGTTCGGGCAAAAAAATTTTGCTCGTCTTCGTCAAAAAAATTTTGCTCGTTTCGGTCCAAAAATTTTGCTCGTTCGGTCTCGAAGAAAATGAACTGTCGGTGGTTGAAAAAAATCAACTCTTTCGGTCCTGGAAATTTTTTGCTCGTTCGGTCCTTGAAAAATTTTGCTCGTTCGGTCCAAAATAATTTTCGCTCGTTCGGTTCCACTCGTTTGGTTCAAGAGAATTTTCGCTCGTTTGGTCCTTGAAAAATTTTGCTCGTTCGGTCCAAAATAATTTTCGCTCGTTCGGTTCAAGAGAATTTTCTCGTTCGGTTGTACAACTTTTCCTCTCGTTCGGTTGATACGTTTTTCTTCTCGTTCGGTGCTAACGTTTTACCACTCGTTCGGTTGTAACATTTTTCCACTTTTTTCGTTCTTCTCTTCTTGTCCCGACGCTATCACTTTTGAATAACCCAATGAAGACGAGAGATTGTGTGTCTAAACTAGGCGTTTCCAACAACAAAATGAGCCACGAAAAAAGTATGGTTGCCGAGTGATGAAGCAACCCAACTGCCGAATCCAATAGGCTTACAACAACAAAAAAACCACGAAATCCACCCGAGGCGATTGATACCAATTGATGGTTCCCGATTAACACTTCATATTCCGAAACACGAATCAAAGCAAGAAACTAGAAAGAAGAAAAGAGATAAAGGTTTAGAGAGAGAGAGAAGAGAGAGATGAGAGAAAAGAGATAGAAATTGAAAAAATGAAAACTAGATATTTTCTAAAAAGAAAATATCTATATATATGAGATATTTTCTGAAAAGAAAATATCTAAATATATATATACTATAAGATTTCTCATTTTCAGGTTATTTTCAACTTTAATAAATTCCATTATTTATTTTTAGAGTTTTACGCGTTCGCTTTTAATTATTATCTTATAGTTAAATCGCGTAAACTAAAAATCAATGATCAATGTAAACGGACATCAAACAAATTAAAGTTGACATCAAGCAAGTGTTATATGATTATTAGGAGTATAATTTATAACTTTTCAATTTATATTTTTGTTGGTTACGTAAAACGCTTACGTTTCGCAATAAATTACATTCGGTCGTACCCGGAAGCACCTTTACCTATCTACACTTAAACAAATACCCACGTTTATACCCAATACTCAAAATTTAATTATTTTTCTCACCTATACCATCTTAGAACCGGACATAGGGTTTTACTCATGAAATAAATCCTTTAAACCTTATTAAGTCTTTTATAAATACTTGTAATCCTTACACATTATGTACCTTAAGCTCTTGTTCCTAAAGATTGGCTTGTCAAGGTGTACTTGCCCCTCTTTTGCCGCACCCTCCTCCTAGGGAGGAGGAGAAGTCTCTTACACTTGTCCTCTTAAACCATCTAAGCTCATGGTTTCATTAAGTTGTTTATGGTTTTGCTTATGCTATAAAAGGGAAGACCTAGGTTCATAATTTCACTCTTATACTTCCATACAAGCAAAATCAACCAAGAACACTCTCTATATTGAGCCCTAACCCACGGCACACCTTAACCTTTTAGGGTTTCATTTTATTTTTGCATCCAAGGTGTTCCAAGCATTCAAGTGTTCATCCTAAGACTACTATAGACTATCAAGGTGTTAGAAGCTTGGAGATTCGGGTCTTAACAAGGAATTTGTCAAGAAAACTTATTAGGGTTTTTCTGGGTTTAGGGTTTGGTTTTTAAGGCTTGATGGGGTTTTACATCTCGTGTTCATCATCTATGATTCCTATAAGGTCTATTTAAAGTTTTCATACTAGTTTATTAATTCTATTGTTTACATATTGTTGCATTAGTTAATACCACCTTAGTCTTATTCTAACGCTATATAAAGGTAATGATGATTTCATATGGACAAAGGGCATGGACATTTATAGATCAATACATGTGGAAATATCGGTACTACACTTGGAAAGATAATGGTGCTAGGTTCCTAAAAATAAATGATTTAAACTACTTGTTTATTTAGAAACCCTAAATTATGTCTTTATATATCACTTTGCGAAATTCGAAAATATAAATCTTTGTTTTATATTTATAAAATTTTGTAATTACAAGGATCGTGGGCATGTAAGGAACTCGGAAAAATACGGAATTATAACGAACAAGATACGACATTACAAGTTATAATATTATTAACTTTATAAAAATAATTATATAAAACTGTGATGAACAGTAAAAGTTACTGTTCATCAGGTGGTATAAATTGTACAAATATGATTATTTTCGATAATTTTCCTTTTAATACGAACCCACGACATAAAGGAAACTCGAAAAAGAATTATAACGAAACTAGTACGTATTTTACAAGTTATATATAATTAACTTTATAAAAAATATTTTTATAAATGATATGAATGTAAATGCTACTGTTTATCGTGGTTTAAAATTTTTTAAATATAATAAAATGATAAATTTTCTTATAACTAATCCAAGGACATAAGGATCTCGAAGAAAGAAACGGTGTTTTCAACGGCACGAGTTATGATTTAACAGTTACATATTAATTAGTTTTATAAAAATAACTTTTATAAACTGTGATGAACAGTAAAAGTGTACGTTCATTAGGGGGTTTTTAAACTTTTATAAATTGATGTTTTAATAAATTATTTTAATACTAAGACGTGGACATAAGAAACGTATAAAACGGAGTCGAAACGATAAAGATATGAGGTTTTAAAACTCGCGCGCATTACTTTTATTTTTGTACAATCTTTTATAAAACAATTAATTTAATGATAAAATATCATTATTAAATCTCTACATTTTTACAAACGATGTGTTAATAAATAAAAATAATATTTTTCTTTACGAGTACAAAGTTTTTATTACTTTAATTTCAACAATGGTACAGTTAATTATTGTTTTAATTTTAAAGCAATTAATAAAACTTTATTAGGTGGTGGTGTAGCTATACAACATGTGATGTTTTATTTATATGAAATATATTCATGCTCATGACGACTATAATAAATTAGGTTTGCATTCAAATTGCGAGGGTTCACTCATATTGTTTTAGATAATCAATTCATTCAAATTACGTGGAGTTCTTAGTCCCCGATTTTTTACTAACTACATTGTTTTTCACCAAACTTTGGGTGTGAGAAACATGCAGTTGTTTTACATATGGACGCAATACTCTTTTAAAATATTACGAGATGGCCTAAGCTGCCTAACCTCTATTCCCACCCTCTGAACTGTCTATTGCTAGTTTATCGAGCGCTGAATGTTAAGAATGATATAATTTTGGATTGACTCTCGTTGGGGTTGTGTAGCGCTCATCAGTTTTGGAGGGGACCGAAAACAACGAACGTATACATGTCGGAACAATTTGGATGTTGCGGGTTGAACATCTACATGGGCACATTTAGTGCATTAAATTGCATACATATATGTCGAGCTTCGGTGTCATGAACTTAGTGCACTCGTAATTACTTTTAAGATATTGTATGTGTTACATGTCTTACATTGGAAATCTTGTGGTCCTACTTTATACATTTACTAAACTTGTGAATTCACCAACTTTATGTTGACGTTTTAAAGCATGTTTTTATCGGTCAATAAGGTGAGAAACTAGGTTACATTTAGTGGTCATCATTTTGGAGGTCATTACTATAAAGATTTGGAGTGCATACATTTTGGGAATATTTGTTATGTCTTAAAATCTGTACTTTTCATGGATGAACTATTTATGCTTCGGCTATTGTAACAAACATTCTATTTAATCCAATCGTATTCAATTTTATTAAACGACTCATATAGAAGTGTCTCGTTCTTTTATTCGTGATGTTGATCTATGAAGTAACGCTCCAAAACATATTCCGCTGCGACCCATTTTGGGGGTGTTACAGATTGGCATCAAGAGCCTAGGTTATAGAGAACCAGGTCAAATGTTTTTACTTGGACTATAACCATTTTCAAACATTGCATCA
The DNA here is from genome assembly GCA_026074375.1 of Tanacetum coccineum. Taxonomy (NCBI): domain Eukaryota; kingdom Viridiplantae; phylum Streptophyta; class Magnoliopsida; order Asterales; family Asteraceae; genus Tanacetum; species Tanacetum coccineum. Next base: position 8,720 of record BQNB010099954.1, on the reverse strand, counting down.
TACAAAAGTTTTTCACGGGACACATACACTATTGAGTTGCATTAGTTGGTTATGCTATATGCTTTCATGATATGCATACATGTTTATATTATACTACATATATACTATGATGGTCTTATATAATATACTTATTTAAGTTTATTTATCTTCCTGCAGTCATGTCGTCTGCATCATCCGCTGTCACCTATACCTCTGTGTACACTGACTCCGAACCAGGGAGAGTCTTTTGGGGAGCCGATGAGGAGATATCCGATGGAGGTGTACCACGAGTCATCGTATTAGGATACGATGGACTCCCCATGCAGCCAGTACACCCAGCATCCCCTGACTATGTGCCTGGACCTGAGCACCCAGTACCCTCCTAACTATGTGCCGGTCCTGAGCAACACCATCACCCATTGAGATACCATTTGTACCCGAGCCTGAGTACCCCGAGTACTTAGTACCTTCGGAGGATGAGGCACCCATGGAGGACCAGCCTCTACCCGCTGATGCTTCACCCGTAGCCCTATCACCAGGCTATGTACCTGATTCTGATCCAGAGGAGGACTCCGAGGAGGAGCATGCTGATTACCCTGCTGACGGAGGGGATGGAGATGATGAGCCCTCCGATGATGACACTGATGATGATGATGCTGATGATGATGATGAGGAGCCTTTCGAGGATGACGAGGAGGAGGAGGAGCACCTAGCTCCGGCCGACTCTCCGGTTATACCTATTGTTGACCCTGTTCCCTCGGCTGGGGATACAGAGGCGTTTGAGACTGATGAGTCTGCACCCACACCTAGACCACCTCAGATCAAGATTTCCCCCTTTGCCCAGGACAGTCTCCGACTTAGGGCTCGGAAAGAGAGTCAGACTGAGCCACCGATGTCGGCACAGTGGAGTAGCATTGCTGAGCATTGCTGCAGCACTTACAACACATCTACATGTTGTATCTTCACCTGTACCCACTACCATCACACTCATATAGCACTACTGATTTACCAGGGGAGACCATTATGGCTTAGGCAGCGGATATTCGGATGAGAGCTTCAGATGCATCACCACCCTTATCACTTCCACCTACTTCCCCCAGGACTGATATTCCCGAGGCTGAGATGCCGCCTCGGAAGAGAGCTTGTCTTACTACTCCCGCTCCCGGATACGAGATCGGGGAGAGTTCGGCGGCTGGTGCCGCGAGACAGCCAGGACCTACCCCAGCGATGGACACTTGGGATGAGATTGTTGAGGCCATGATGGAGATAGCACCGACCACCTTAGAGGGGGTCAACCAGGGGGGAGTGTCAAAAGCTTGATACTTAATGTTAGACAGAGGAATGAGTGACGTTCGAGGTACGATTTGAGGAGGCACATGATGACCGGGCTTACTTGGGAGCCCTAGTCAACACACTATACAGAGACGTGTATACTACACACGACGCATGCTTTGGCTATTAGATAGAGTGGCTATATATCTTAGTTTCTTGCATGGAATAGTTTGAGGAATAGGAGTGCTGCTTTAGAGGCACTGTTAGGAAACTGAGGCCAAATGTTGCCTACAGTTGATTATCGGACCACATCACTTCAGACTCAGTTGACTACAGCACTTGGACGTATTGCGACACTAGAGGTGAGAGTCCCTGAGCCCAGGATGTCCATCTGAGGCTTTTAGGAGCAGCAGTAGTCATGCATCTTTTGTAGCTATCCGTTATAGCTATTAGTTTTATGGGTTACTCCAGCTAATTGGTCTTGAAGGACTTTGTTTTATCATTTTTTAGCTACACATTGTATGGGCTGTGTTAAGCTTATTATGGGATTGATCCCAGCTAACACCGCCTTGGTCATTTTTCAGTTTTTGATCTCTTGTAACTGAAACATGTTGTAATCAGGACAATATTTATGATTATCGATGTTGTTGTGTATGAATGTTGACATTATTTATGTCATTGTTGATTTCACTTTCAGTTGTATATTTCGCTGTGGATTGTGATCTCATTTTTATTTATTATGCATATGTCGCGTTACGTTTATGATTGTATGAAACCTGACCGATTGTTTATATACCTTGTGGATTTTGAAGAAAATGTTAACAACACGAAGAGCACAGAGGACAACACCCGCCACCAAACCGCTCCTACCCACTGTCATGAGGCTCAACTCCAAAGCCTTAATGATCAAGGCGTTGCTGATTGCTTAGCGAACGCTGATGCAAGCAGAAGCAGAGATGGCGATAACAGCCATTGTTCAGGAACCGGCGGGTAAGAAGGCAAGTGCCTACTCAACGAGAATGCACTTACACTGACTTCTTGAAGTGCCAGCCTATAAATTTCAAGGGCACTGAAGGAGTTCATTGGCCTGACCCAAAATGGGCGAAAAAGATGGCAATCTGTTTTCTTATCAGCAACTGTGCTATTACAAATCAGGTTAGTTGCATTTGTTCTCTCCAAGGAAGTGCCCTTGACGTGGTAGAACCTCACACGGTGAGGGCTGGTCGGACAAGATTTGCATTACACAATGCCATGGTACGGCCTTGAAAGGATGATAACAGATAAATATTTGCCACAAGTGGCGAGGATCAAAAAGCTGAATGCTGAGTACTGGAACTTAAACGTGGAGAGGTAATGATTTGATGATTACAGATCAATTGATTCCAGAGTTGGCACTCATGTGTGATTAGAATGTTCCCTGAGAAATCAGTAAAGTGGAGAGGGTATGTCGGTGGTTTCCCGACATGATTCATGTAGTGTTAAGGCATCAAGCCTAGACACTTGCAAGAGGCAATCTGATTTTGCTACTGAAAGATGGACAATAAGATGATCACAGAGCTGACCGCCAAAAGCATGAGAATAAAAGGAGATTTTGAAGAGCCTTCAAGAACACCAAAAACCATCTGAACCATTCACAAAGGAAACAATGTGGCACGGGCTTAACTTGTGTGGCTGGAGATAAGAAGCCTTATGAGGAACCAACCTCTATGTGCCAAGTGCATTACCACCACGATGGGCCATGTACTCTAAAGTGCACTAACTGCAAAAAGATGGTCACTTGGCCCGTGACTGTAAGGTTTTGACCTTACTGCTAACTACAAAAACAACAACAACAACAATAACCAGGGAAACCCAAGGGACAAATACCCGAGTTATCACTTGCTTTGAGTGGTGGAGTGCATGGCACTAAAGGGACTTTATGATTCTGCCCAAAGCTAAGAATGGAAATCAAGGGAATCGGGGACTGGAAATGGCAATGCTGTGGCAAGGCTTATTGTTGTTGGCTCTGCTGGACTTACCCAAACTCTAATGTTGTTCACGGGTAGTTCCTCTAAATAAACCATATGCTTCATACTATTTGCACTGGTGCAATGAAGTTTTCATATCTTAACGCATTTAGTTATTTGATTGATATCATCCAACTACATTAGACCATGGTTGTGATGTGGATGTTAGCAGAGTAATATGCTGTCTAGAAATAATTTGGCGTTATACACTTATACGGGGTAGCACTCTAAAATGTTCTAAATCATCCATTCAACATAAACCTGTTGCCAGTAGAGATAGGTCGTTTCGACGTCATTATCGGATATGGATCGGTTAGCTAAATATCATGCCGTAATATTTTGACGAAGAAACTAGTTTCGTGTTCACCTTGAGAGACAAGATTTTATATTTTTCTTGTGACGGAAAGCAACAATGGTCACGAGATCTCGATTGAACATCATCTCGTGCACAAGGCACAAAAGTATTGTGCTGAGGGATGTTCTATCTTTTTAGCACAGGTTACTATGAAAAAGGCGGAGGAAGACAAGTCAAAGGCGGTAGCGACTTTGAAGAAAGTACCAATAGTTCAAGACTTTTCATGTGGTATTCCCAGAAGACTTGCGGGGTATTCCACAACCGCCAAGTGGAATTTCAATTCGATCAGATACTGGTGTTGTGCCAAGTAGCATGGGCACCTGTAATCGACTGCACCATCTGAGAGAAGGAGTTGGTAGGACCATTAAAAAGACTTTCCGACCAAAGGCTTTATACTGGACCCAGTTTCTCACCTTGGGGAGCTACGGTCTTGTTTGTTCAAGAAGAAGGACGGATTCCTTCTTTTTTTTAAGGACTGATGTTATAGACTTACCGGGGAATTGAGAAGCTAATGGTAAAGCACCGTTATCCTCTCCCAGGATTGTTGATTTGTTTTCGACCAAACTACAAGGTTCAAAGTATCTACTCTAAAGATCGACCTGAAGTAAGTGTTATCATCAACTATGGGTTCGTGAAGAAGTTATTCAAGACCGCGTTCAAAACTCGATATGGAACATTATGAGTTTCAAGTTATGCTGTTTGGTTTTGACTATGCACTTTGCTGTATTTATGGATCTATGAATCGGGTGTGCAAACCATTACCTGGATACTTCGTAATTGTCTTTTTTGACGATATTCTGATTTACTCGAAGAACAAGCTATGAGCATGCAGAGCACATCTCTCTCTTTTCCATCTCCTCCGTTGTTGTTGTTGAGAGAAGATGAGCTCTGCATGTCTTGCTTGTTCTTCGAGTAACTAGAATATCGTCAATAAAGCAATACGTATTTATCCAGTTTGGTTTGCACACACCGATCATGAGATCATAATACACGCAGGTGCGTTAGTCAAACCAAACAGCATAACTTGAAACTCAATAATGTCCCCAATTATTCCCGAGTTTTTGAACGCGGGTCTTTGGAATAATATTCTTCCGAACCCTTAGTTGATGATAACCTGACTTCAGGTCGATCTTTGAGTAGATACTTGAACCTTGTAGTTGGTCGAACAAATCATCAATCCTGGGAAGTGGATAACGGTTCTTTACCATTAGCTTATTCAATTCCGGTATCTATACACATCCGGAGGATCCCTCCTTTTCTTGACAAACAAGACGGAGCTCCCCAAGGTGAGGAACTGGGTCTTATAAAGCCTTTGTCGGAAAGTTCTTTTAATTGGTCCAACAACTCCTTCATCTCAGATGGTGCCAGTCGATAAGGTGCCCGTGCTACTGGCGCAACACCAGGTATCAGATCGATTTGAAATTCCACTTGGCGGGTTGGTGGAATACCCGGCAAGTCTTCGGGGAATACCTCAGGAAAGTCTTGAACTATTGGTACTTCTTCAAGTCGCTTCTCCTTCGACTTGTCTTCCGCCTTTTTCATAGTAACCTGTGCTAGAAAGATAGGACATCCCTCCAGCAAATACTTTTGTGCCTTGGTGCACGAGATGATGTTCAATCGGGACTCGTGACCATTGTTGCTTCCGTCACCATGAAAAATTAAAGTCTTGTCTCCAAAGGGAACACGAACAAGTTTCTCATCACAAACGATTACGGCATGATATTTAGCTAACCAGTCCATACCGATAATGACGTCAAAACTACCTATCTCTACGGGCATCAGGTCGATGTTGAATGGATGATTTAGAAAGTTTAGAGTGCAACCCCGTATAAGTGTATTAACCCAAATTATTCTACCGTCAGCTAACTCAACATCACAACCATGGTCTAACGTAGTTGGGATGATATCAATCAAAGAACTAAATGCAGTAGATATGAAACTTCTATCGGCACCAGTGTCAAATAGTATTGAAGCATAACGGTTATTTAGGAGGAACGTACCCGTGACAACATTAGAGTTCGGGTTAGTTCCAGCAGAGCCCACAACATAAGCTCTTGCCACAGGCATTTGCCATTTCCGGCCGATTACCTTGATTTCCATCTTTAGCTTTGGCGAAGTCAATTCCTGTAGTGACTTGCATCACATCAAGCAAGTGATAACTCGGGGATTTGTCCCTTGGGTCCTCTGGTTATTGTTGTTGTTGTTGTTGTTGTAGTTAGCAGTAGGTCGAACCTTACAGTCACGGGCTGAGTGACCAAGCTTTTTGCAGTTAGTGCACTTAAGAGTACATGGCCCATCGTGGTGATAATTGCACTTGGCACATAGAGGTTTGGTTCCTCCTATTGGCCTTCTTTTCTCCAGCCCAGAGTGTAAGCCCGTGCCACATTGTTTTCTTTTGAATGTTGCTGTTGGTTTGGGATGTTCCTTGAGTGCTCTTCATATCTCTTTTTATTCTCTGCTTGGCGTTCAGCTCAGTGATCATCTTTTTTGTCCATCATTTCAGTAGCTAATTATTTGCCTATTGCATTGTCTGGAGGCTTGGTTGCCTTAACACTTCATGAATTATGTCGGGAAGACACCGAAAATCCTCTCCACTTAGCTGATTCCTCAGGGAACATTATATCACAATGAGTGCCAACTCTTGGAAACATTGATTGTAAGTCATCAACAGTACTCTCACTTTTAAGTACCAGTACTCGATTCCTGCTTTTGATCTCGCCACTGGGCAATATTTATCTGTTATCATCCTTGTCAAGGCCGTTCCATGCATTGTGTATGCAACTCTTGTACGACAGCCCTCATGATGTGTTCTACCACGTCAAGGCACTTCACTTGGAGAGTACAAGTATGCAAACTTAACTGATTTGTAAATAGACACAGTTGCTGATAGGATAAAAAGATTCATTTTTTTGCCCCTTGGGTCAGGCCAATGGACTCCTTCAGTGCCTTTGAAATTCATAGGCTGGCACTTCAAGAAGTCAGTGTAAGTGCATTCTCGTGGAGTAGGCACTTGCCTTCTTCCACCAGTTCCTGAACCATGGCTGTTATCGCCATCTCTGCTTCTGCTTGCATCGCGTTCTGCCAAAGCAGCAGCAACGCCTTGATCAATCAAAGCTTGGAGTTGAGCATCAGTGACAGTTGTGGTAGGAGTGGTTGCGGTGGCGGGTGTTGCCCTCGTGGTTCTTCTTGGTGGCATTTTCTTCAAAATCACAAGAATTATAATACACGTCAGATTTCATATAATCATAAACGCAATCATGACATACACATAATAAATAAAATGAGATCACAATTCACCGTGAAATATACAACCGAAAGTGAAATCAACAATGACATAAATAAATCAACATTCATACACAACAACATCGATAATCATAAATGATGGTCCTGATTACAACATGTTCGGTACAATGAGATACAAAAAGTGAAAATATGGACCTAAGGCGGTGTTAGCTGGGGATCACCCATAATACTTAACACGCCATACAATGATAGCTAAAAGATAAAACAAAAGTCCTTACAGCCTATTAGCTGGGAGTAACCCATAAAACTTAATAGGCTATACAGGATAGCTACAAATGATACATGACTAACTGCTGCTGCCAGTCTCAGCTGGCCCATCCTGAGGCTCTGGGTCTCTAGCCTCTAGTGTCGCAATACGCCCAAGTGCTGTAGTCAACCGAGTCTGAAGTAATGAGGTCCGAGTAATCAATGTGGCAACCTGTGTCTCCAGTGTCCTAACATGTGCCTCTATGGCTGCACTCCTCTCCTCAGAACTAGTCCATGCTATGCGAGCATATACCGCCTCTCTATCCAAGGTCAAAGCTGTGTGGCGGTGATATGGCCTATCTCTGTACAGTGAGTTGACTCGAGCGTTTAGATACGCTCGGTCATCATGTGCCTCCTCAAATCATACCTTGAACTCCTCAGTCCTCTGCCTAACAGTGGTATCAAGCTTTGTCACTCTCTGGTCGACCCCCTCTAAGGTGGTCGGTGCTATCTCCATCATAGCCTCAACAATCTCATCCCAAGTGTCGGCCGCTGGAGTAGGCCCTGGCTGTCTCGCGGCACCAGCTGCTGAACTCTCCCCGATCTCGTATCCGAGAGCGGGAGTAGTAAGACAAGCTCTCTTCCGAGGCGGCATCTCAGCCTCGGGAACATCAGTCCTGGGGGAAGTAGGTAGGAGTGATAATGGTGGTGATGCAGCTGCAGCTCTCATCCGAATCTCGGCTGCCCTATAGCCTAATGGTGCCCCTGCATCAGTAGGGCTAGTAGTGAGTGGTGATGGTAGGGGTAATGGTGAAGATGCAACAAGTAGCGGTGGTGTAGGTGTTGCAGCATGCTCAGCAATGCGTGCCTCCATAGATGCTGACATCAGTGGCTCAGGTCTGACAGTCTTCCGTGCCCTACGGAGATGTGTCTGAGCAAAAGGAATCCTAATCTGAGGCGCTCTAGGTGTAGGTGCAGACTCATCAGTCTCAAATGCCTCTGTATTACCGGCTGAGGGAACAAGGTTAACAACAGGTATAGTAGAAGGGTCGGCCGGAGCTGGGTGCTCCTCCTCTTCCTCGTCATCCTCCCCGTCCTCAAAAGGCTCCTCATCATCATCAGTATCATCATCATTGTCGTCACCAGAGGGCTCATCATCTCCATCCCCTCCGTCAGTAGGGTAGTCAGCATGCTCCTTGGAGTCCTTTCCCGGATCCTCCTCTGGATCGGAATCAGGTACATAGCCCGGTGATAGGGCTACAGGTGAAGCATCAGCGGGTAGAGGCTGGTCCTTCATGGGTGCCTCATCCTCCAAAGGTACTAAGTACTCAGGGTACTCAAGCTCGGGTACAAATGGTATCTCAATGGGTGATGGTGGGTGCTCAGGACCGGGCACATAATCAGGAGATGGTAGGTGCTCAGGTCCGGGCACGTAATCAGGAGATGGTGGGGCTACTGGCTGCATAGGAAGTCCATCATATCCATATACAATGACTCGTGGAGTACCTCCATTAGACACCTCCTCGTCGGCTCCCCAGAAGACTCTGCCTGGCGCAGAATCAGTGTACACAGAGGTATAGGTGACAGTGGATGATGCAAAAGACATGACTGCATGAAGA
>BQNB010099953.1:0-24814 GCA_026074375.1 Tanacetum coccineum | reverse complement strand
AAAAATGACCCTACAAAAGTTTTTCTATTTTTCCTAAGTGAATACTGATAAAATAAAATTTTCTAAAAAATAAAAATATTTTTTTGATTTTTATTTAATTTATTATAATTAAAAAACATATTAAAGGAAATTAAATGATAAAAAATATCAAACGATTATAAAAAATTCTGAAAAAATACAAAAAAATAAGTTAAACTATAAAGATCCTATGAAAAATCTAAAACTGGAAAAACAGATTATAAATAAGCTGTTATAAGCTTATAAGTGGCTGTGGGCTTATGGGCTGAAAAGGACTTAAATAAGTAATGAAAAGAGAAACAAATGGATGAGCTATTGTAGCATGATGGTAAGTATGTGTGTGTTTAAAGGGTGGGTCGCAGGTTCAAGTCCTGGCCCCTCTCTTTTTGGTAAACTATTTTTTTTCACACTTATAAAACTAACAAAAATAAGCAAATATAAAAAAGCAACTTTTTTATGAAACTCAAAAATAAGATAGAAAGTGCTTAAAATAAACTGACATATATGGCTTTAACACAAAGGACTAAAGATGCAAACTGCTAAGCACTTTTTAAAACATATAAGCAAAGTAAAAAAGGAAACTTTGCTAAGACAGATAAGCTATCCTACTAAATAAGCAAAGACAAACTAAAATAAGCCAAGGAGAGACAAGCAGGTGTAAAGAGCAATAAGCACTTTGGGGAAAATATGGCAGGTAAACAGCCTATATGGCACACTTTGGGCTTATAAATAAGCACTAAAGAAGAACCTCAATGACTTAAGGCTTATATGAGCTTATAGACCAGCTTAAGGGCTCTCTATATCAGTAAAGAAATCAGAGTTTGAACAACAACAAGGCCATTAAAAAGATTATGGAAAAGTGCAGGAAAAGACAACTCATGCTAATTTTAGTTTTGTAAAATCAAAGGGCTTATTGCAGCCTATTAAATAAGCTAGCAAATAAGCTCAAAATTGAAAAGCAAGTTGACACAGATAGAGACTAACCTCTAATGAGCTTATGCTCAAATTTTCAGAATCTAAAAACCATTTTTGCTCACTTAAATTTGAAGATGAAAACTTGACCTTTAAAACAAGAAAAAAAAATATACTTGACAGATGTTGAACCAAACTAAGTAAACCAAAGGACACTTATTACAACTGCGTTTGACTCATAAAACAACACCAAAACATGACCCAAAAACAGGTTTTAAAACTCTAACCAAATAAGCACTTTCAACTGTTTTTTTTTGTTAAATCAGTTTTTATAGACTATTTGTAAAAACTCAAAATCAAACTTTTAAGACTAAAAACCTTTGAAAATGGATCACAAATGACTTAAAAAGGTTGTTAAAAAAAACAAATGACCCAAATGGTTTAATAACCAAAATGACCTACTTTTAACAGGTTATGCCAAACACCCCTTAACTCTTTATCAGCAATTCTATAGACTTACAAAATGATTTTTAAAGTACAACTCCTCAATACCAGATACTAATAAGCAATAACATTAACCAATTAACAACTAGAAACATCAACAAAGGCAAGAACAACAAAGATCAAAGCTAAAGAAATATTTTAGGTTTTTATCAGCTTTTTTTTAGAAAACAAGTAAAGATGGTTTTTATCTAATACCCTGCTGATTTTAACATATAATAAGCAACAATATGATTATATAAGCTAAAAAGAACAAGTAAAGCAACTAAATAAGCTAAACTAAAAAATGCAACAATCAAAATAGAAAAGCTCACTTTGAGGTCCAAGCTTTTGATGAAGACCTAAAATCTAACCTAACAAACCCCTAGGTCCAGCTCAACTTCTCAAAACCCCTTTTATACCCTAATAAGCTCATAATCATAAACCAAAGCAACATAAACCAAATCCGAACTAGCAGCTTATATAAGTGTTTTTTTTTGAGTGAGTCTGGGTGAAGGAGCTTCGACTTATAAGCTATAAGAGAGCTTATAAGTATAAGCTGTTAGCTTATTTAACTTTTATTAAAAAAATAGTCTATATGAGATTTCTTAAAAACTTGTAAGATAAAAAAAACTCAACAACAATAATTAAAGAAAACAACAGCTTAAGCAAAATCAAACTTTCATTAATAATTAAAAATGATTACATGAAAAAATTACAATATTTAAGCTAAAAAGAAAAATGGAAAACTGGAACTCTCGTCTTCTGGTCTTGATGTCTTCTTATATAGGCAGTGTGAAACCCTAATTGCACCTTGGCCGAATCTTTTAACCTTGGCCGAATCTTCTAGGGGTCCCTTCCCTTTAGCCGTTGGGATTGAAGTAGCCACAAGGGACTAAATCCTACATCCCTTAGATTGAAATTGGAGGGTGAGAGTGGGTGCCAGCTGGAAGTTCTCGTGCGGTCCAGGGGATAGCGTTGTGGTTTGTGTGAGCTGGAGTGTGGTCCAAGGGGTGGGTTTGTGGTGTGTGAAGGTTGTCAATGGAGTAGGGGGACACAATGGAGAAGAATCAAGAATAGTGGTACTCGTTTTTGGCGGGTTGTGGGGGGATGAATAATATTTCAAGTGCAGGGGAAACCTTTCGGTGATTGGCAATTTAAGCCCCTGAGTTTGTATCATTCGATTGCAACCACAATCCTTGTGGGGTGATGAAGGTTTAGGGGTATGCCAGGTTTGGCCCCCTTAATGTTATAATGATGTTTGCAAGGGTAGTCCCTAAAGGGACTAACGACATTGATTGTCAAGGGTTAAAAGCATAACGATTGTTAAATGAGTTGGGCCTATTTATACATTTTGGGTCGGGTATGATTTTAAAGGAATTTTGGGCTTTTGTAGATAAGTGGGCTGACCCGAGCCCACTAGGTGGGTACGGGTGGGCCTACTTTTGACAGTTTTATGTTTTTGGGCTTGGTTTTTTGATGCTCTTTCCAAAGCCGTGACCCAGGGTTGACTTTGACTTCGTCTTGACTTCATTAAATGCTCAAACGTTGTCGAGTCGATCCGGAAATTTCTGTTTTAGCTCCGTTTTCAATCCCTTTGAACCCTTGGCCTTAGTTTTTTGCGCCATTTCCAAATCCGTGCTCAGTTTTGTCTTGTTTAGCTTTGTTTTTGTCCTTTAGTGAATATCCGGTACATGCATAGTGCAAACACAAAAACAGGCATATTTATGGCATTTTGTGTGCGTTTTTAGTTGTTTAGGGTCGATTTTAAAGGTAAAAGGTATGTGTAATTAAAAGCATACCACGCACCAAGGGTGTGTTTAGTTTTCATATTAGCACGAGGGGTGGGTTTGGTTTACTAGGATCACAGATAAGGGTGCGTTGGTTTGGTGGTAATAGCAAGAAAATGGTGCGTTTAGTTTACAACCGAGTAGGGTGCGTTTAGCAGTGGCAGCAACCGCGATTTGGTGCGGTTGGTTTTAAACAAATTAGCACCAAAGGTGCGTTTGGCTGCTATAAAACGCAGCAAGGGTGTGTTTGTTTATTCATGCTAACACCACAAAAGGCGTGTTTGGTTTTAGGGTTGACAGCAGATTAGGGGTGCGTTTGGTATAGTGACAGCATACTAGGGGTGTTTATTTTAGTAGAAAAGCACCATAAGGGTGTGTTTGTTATGGTGACAACCACGATAAGGGCGTTTGGTTTTACAAAAATATACAAGAGTGTGTTTGGATATAGGTTTAGCAACGAGGGTGCGTTTGGATCTAGCTGTAAACAGTCATTAGGGTGCGTTTGGTTTGGCATATTCGCCACGAAAGGGTGCGTTTGGTTTGCATAGCCGCACAAGGGTGCGTTTGGTTTGGCAGATTCGCCACAAAAGGGTGCGTTTGGTTTAAGAGAAGCACCAAGGGGTGCGTTTGGGGTAGCAGTTTCGTAAGGGCGTGTTTGGGTGAGCACATATTTGAATTTAACAAATAGATATCAATTATTTATTAAAGCACACCAAAAGTTAAAAAACATATTGCAATGTAACCCTCGGACCTTTTAGAAGGCCGGCAACATCCTGTTGTGAGCCGGCAAGATTCACCAAACATTTTCTTTATTATCTCTATTACTCGTTTTTCACATCGCTTCTCTTCTACCTCATTCTACCTCTCTTTTATTAACAATTTTACATTTACATATTTTTTTCTAAATGCAAGATGCAGCAAACTTTTATCAGTCTCGGATTTTTATTCTTACTATGGGCTTTCTTTAGAAGGCTGTAACATCGGTTGGGAGCCGACAAGATGCAATAAACTTTTATCAGCCCACAGTTTATATTTATTAATTATCATATATTTTTTCTTTTTTCATCATCGTTTTTTTAATATAGGGAAGACTTCTTTTTGAAAAATTTAAGTATAAATTAGAACTAAGGCTAAAAATTTTGTTATATACTACATAAAAATTGTTGATTTAAGTTTAATCTCCAAAATTAGCACGTATATTAGTCAGGTTAAGAGCTTATGGGAGAAAAAGCGACAAATTACATACATGAGCTTTTAAGATTTCCAAATAATCCTTGTTTAGCATCCAACTCATACTTAACTCTATCATTTTTCGTTCTTCGCGAATATTTGCGAACGCTTAGTCTAAAAGTTAAGGAACAAGCTAGAGCTCAACACGCTCGATCGAGTCAAAATTTATTCTCATTCTACCCAGCAGGAAAGTCAAAATTGTGACAAAACACTTATTTTATTTTTGAAAAATTTTAAATTTTTTTCATTTTTTGAAATTTTGGTGGTAAAAACGGGATTACGTGAAAACAACAGCTGCAGGCACAATCAAATCGAAGATCCCCCCATACTAGAATGAAACATTATCCTCAATGTTTTACGAAGGGTCTCTACGCAAATCCTAAGCCGTTTATTAAGTATGCTTAAAGATAAACGTTAGTCGATAAGATTTGGATATCGGATTCCCAAAATGAAGCTGAGGATGTGAAGCTCTTGTGATCGAAGGACAAAAACCGCGAGCACGAGAGGCTTCAAAAATCCGGGACATCCTGGACAATACAGCACAAAACACAAAACATGGAAAAGGAAAGAGGCAAGCCTCCTCACAACAACTAAACACTTATTCATTACTACTAAGCTAGCATACTACTACTAGGATAAGCATGGGGTGCCTCCCACGAAGCGCTTGTTTAGGGTCACTAAGCTTGACCCAATCCCCGAATTTAATTGTCCTTAGGGAAGGTTTGGAGATCCGGGACAACCAATTTTGGTACGTCCCCTCCAAAGTAGTGCTTAATTCGATGACCATTCACCTTAAAGTTTGGCCCGGAGTTTTGGGTAACACAAACGTTGCCAAATGGAAAAACTTGAACAATGGTAAATGATCCTGACCATCGGGACTCAACTTGCCGGAGAAAATTTTTCATCCTTTGCGTTAACAAGGAGGACTTGATCACCGACGTTAAAACGCGGTTTTTGATCTTTGCGTCAAGAATCCTCCTTAGTTTTCCTCTTTGTAAATTAAAAGAATTCACATAGGCTTGATCACGCAGTATGCACTTAACTCTTGAAGTTGAATTTACGTTGATCACCCTCGTTTTTGAGATCAAAGTTTTGCATGCTTAAGGCCCAGAAAGCTTGTACTCCAACCAATCGGCAGATTACATGCCTTTCCCATATACAAGGCTTGTACGGAGTTCACCATATGGGTGTTTTGTACTCTGTACGGAAGGCCCCAGAGAAGCGTCATCTATTTTGTCCAACCAAGAGGCACGATATTCGCCCACTATCCTTTCAGATTTCTTTTTTAAACCACGATTTGATACTCACCTGTCCACTGTCTGTGGTGATACGCGGTGGAGTGACCGACGATGACACGTATTTAAGCATGACCTTGCAAACAGGTCATTGCAAAAATGTGTTCCCGATCAACTGATGATGGCAACGAGGGGTACCGAATCTGGCAACGAGAGATTTAAGAAATTTTACAAACAACTCGGGCGTCGTTTGTGGGGGAGCGCCTTCGTTCAACCTATTTTGATAGGATAATCGATAGCCACAAGTATGATTTGTTTCCTTTTGATGAATGGGAACATCCATGAAGTCTATGCCCCCAAACCTCAAAGATTTCACAAACTTGGATGGAATTTTGAGGCATCTCATTCCTTTGTGAAATTTTTCCTTGTCGTTGGCACGAGTCACAATTTTTAACCAACTCGTGTGCATCTTTGTATATTGAAGGCCAAAAGAATCCGGCATCAAAGACCTTTTGCGGTGAGATTTGCATCGTGATGTCCTCGGTGTGTCCCATTATGTCAAGCTTCAAGAATGTCGGAGAGCTTCCTGCCGTGCACACATCCGCCAATCACTTGATCAGCACAGATTTTAACAAGAGGTCATCCCAGAAGTAGTGTTGACATCTTGAAAAACCATGTTTATCTGTTGGGATGACATTCCCCTTGATAATTGAAATATCCCTGCATGGTAGTTTGCGAATCTGCAAACCAATGGGGGACTATCACACGAAGGCAAACCGATCCAAGATTCGAGGATTGAGGGGGGGGGGAAAAGAATGGGGGGGGGGGGGGGGAAATGTTTCCGAAATTTCCTTTTCTTGAGTTTTAACTTGATGAGGGTTCTCAGAGTCTAGAAAGATGAAACTGGCGCCATATTCTCTGCTCCTTTTTTGAACACGGATGAACAACATCGAATTCTTGGAGCAAAAGGATCAACCGCATAAGTCTCGGCTTAGCTCCTTTTTAAGCGAATAGATACTTTATAGCAGAGTGGCGGTATACACTACCTCTTGGACAAAATGAGATATGGACTGAATTTCTCAAAAGCGTACACTACGGCAAGTAATTCTTTTTCGGTCGTAGTGTAGTGTGCTTGAGCTCGTTTATGGTTTGCTGGCATAGTGAATTGGTTGGAAATGCTTGTTTTTCGTTAGCCCCTTAGGTACTAGCCCCAATTGCAAAAACGCTTGCATCATACGACATGAGTTTCGAGGGCAAGTCCCAGTCGGGAGCAATCAAAATTGGAGCCTCTGTCAATTTTGTATTAAAGGATTCGATACACTCTTTTGAGAAGAAAAATGGAGTCTCTTTTTCAAGCAAGTGAGTCATTGGGCGGGCTATTTTTGAGAAGTCTTGTATGAAAGTCGGTAAAAAACCGGCTTGCCCAAGAAAACTTCAGACACCTTTCACAGTAGTCGGGTGAGGGAGCTTGGCGATAACATCACATTTGCCTCGATCGCCTTTAATTCCCCCGACATGGAGATTTTGTGTCCAATAACACATGCCCTTCTTTTAGCCATAAATGGCTTTTCTCACCATTTAGGACCAAATTGGTGTCTTCACACCGTTTTAACATTTTGACCAAATGGGATAGGCATGTAGAGAAAGAATCCTCGAAGACTGAAAAGTCATCCATAAACACTTCCATTGTTTTTTTGATCATGTCATGGAAGATTGCCATCATACATCATTGAAACGTGCCGGGTGCATTGCATAGCCCAAAAGGCATGCGATGATAGGCAAACGTTCCGTATGGGTCCAAAGTAAAGGTTGTCATTTCTTGGTCTTCGGTCCTATGGGAATCTGAAAATAATCCGAAAAGCCATCGAGGAAACAAAAGAAATGGGTATCCCGCGAGTCTTCTCTGAGCATTTGGTCCATAAAGGGCAATGGAAAATGGTCCTTTCGGGTAGCTTCATTCAACTTTCTATAGTCAATGCCTACTCTCCACCCTGTGACCAATCGAGTCGGTATTAAATCATTTTCATCATTTTTGACGACGGTCATGCCACCCTTCTTTGG
This sequence comes from Tanacetum coccineum, assembly GCA_026074375.1. NCBI lineage: Eukaryota > Viridiplantae > Streptophyta > Magnoliopsida > Asterales > Asteraceae > Tanacetum > Tanacetum coccineum. The sequence goes on along the minus strand of BQNB010099953.1, from coordinate 17,088 downwards.
TACACAGTACACCGGGCTTACCCATGGACTGTCAGAGATCGGATAAATTAACCTAGCGTCAAGAAGCTTTTCAACCTCTTTTTTGATGACGTCATGGATCTTTGGATTTACCCGCCTTTGATGCTGAACAGTTGGTTCGTAGTCCTCTTCCATAAGAATTTTGTGGGTACAAAACTCTAGGTCAATACCCTTAATATCAGAAAGTTTCCAAGCGATGGCTCGCTTGTGGGACTTTTAGAACCTTGATCAAGCGACCTTTTCCCTCATTCCTTTAAATCTCTTTTGGCTATTATTAACGGCACTTAGTCGTTACCCTCCAAAAATGCATATTCTAAATGAGGTGGGCAAGTTCCTTGAGTTCACCTCAGGGTCACATTAACTGAAGATAGTATCATTATTTGCTTCACAAAATTTTAAGATCTTTTCGAGTATCTAGAAAATAAATTCCTATGATTGGGAGGTTGGTATGGAGACGGATCACTATTAAGTAATCTGCTTCGAGAGAAGAATGTCCCCATCAGGGTCATAATATGTTGGATCAACTTTCGGTGAAGTTGGATCATCCTCTATAGCAAGAAAAGAGTCGGCTTCTTCAAAAAGGAGAAAATCACTATCCCCGAATGGAGTTAAAGTCAGAGATGAAGTAGAAACGATTGGATCATAGTAAGGAGTGGGATTGCCACTTGCGATCACATTAGAGAAACCAAGAACTTCTGTGGTATTCCCTTTACAAGCCATAACAATGACGTCAATTTGTGTATTGCCGTCATATGATTGTAATTAGCCGTGTATCTCGAAGTTTGGTCCAGATTAAATGTAATGGCCTCTCTGCCAACACGAAGGGTTATTTCACCTTCGTATACATCTATCAATGCACGACTGGTCTTTAAGAAACTCCTCCCGAGAATTAAAGGTACTCGGGGATCTGGTTTAAAATCTACGACCATGAAATATGCTGGAAATTGGAACTTTCCCACCGTTACATAGACATCTTCAGCGATACCGATCGGTTCAGAGATTGAAAGGTCCGCTAGTTCTAGTGTCATGCAAGACGTGGGTTTAGTTTCGTGATAGAGAGATTTTTCCATACGGAATAAGCATAAGATTAATTCTTGCGCCAGGTTAAAAGGGGGTAATCGGCCAAGGCGTTGCATGTATTAATCCCAGAAAATTCACATGGAATAAGAAATCGGCCAGGGTCTCCAAGTTTCTTTGGTAACTTGTTGAGGATGACCGCTGAGCAATTCTCGTTCAATGGGGTTCTAGCCATTTCACTCAACTTTTCTTTGTTTCCGATTAAGGTTTTTAGAGTCGAGGCGAATTTTGCATAAGCATCAAGGCATCCCGAAAGCTAATTTTCAAAACTCAAATCTCTAAAGATTTCGTAGAATTTCTCAATTTGGTCGTTAGTTTTTTCATGACGTCTTTCATCATTTCTTCTTGAAGGAAATGGAATTGATGCTTTTTGGTTAGGCATTGAAGCACTAACTAGAGCATTTTCGGGATCAGAGATTGATTCATGATGGTCAACAGGGACAACCGGAGGTTAAGACGTCTTCGGTGCTTCCGTTATTAGTAGGAGGCATCGTGTCCTTTGTGACCTTGGTCTCATGTTCCATACTTTAGTAAGAATAATAGAAATCGGGGTCCCAAGTAACAACACCACTTCGAGTTGGTAAATAACCTTTCAAGTCCCCACTTCGGTTAGTAACAGTGTTACTAGGGAGAGTTCCCAAAGTAGAGGCGGTATTGGAAGTGACAAATTTGGAAAGCATGTCCGTGAGATTGGTCAATTGATTTTGCATGTTTTGACCTTGAGTTTGCATGTTCCTCATCACACAATCGTAGCCTTTACGTAGGCCCCGTTGAAAATTCTTCCTTAGATACCCCTTGAATTAGAGGAGCATGGAGCTTGATAGGCGGGAGCTTGATAAGCAGAAGGTTGAACAACCTGAGGTCGATAGATTTACCTGTGATGAACCGGTGTTGGTAGCAGGATTCTTTATAGAAATTCCCCCGTTTTTGGTTGTAACGATTCTGATAGTTTCCTTGATTTTGCACATTAAGATTGTTTTGAACTTGGGGAAAAACCGGGGGTCGAATTTGATTGCCAATCGTGGCTCAGAAAACCGGTGTTTCCCTTGGTTTGTAGTTAGATTCGGCTGCTTGAGAAGACCTATTCTTGAAATATTATCTCTATAATCATTGCCGTGGTGGCTGGACAATTTTGGTAAGAATGAGCACCACCGCAAGTTACACAACTTTGCTCGACCGCTTTTACGGGAGTAGGAGCGGGAGATTGATTTTTCTTATCAAGAAGTAAGGCTTTCACCATATCTTTTAGCTCAGCAACATCGGAAGAAATTCCGGGGGTGGAAGTGCTCGAACTCACTTTGGCAACAACCGGTTTGTTACGTGAATTACGAACTTTGGATTTGCTTTCAATGATTCTTAGGCAATCACGAGGCATTTTATCCAAAAAGTTACCACCCGCGGCGGAATTTAATGAATCCTGATCATTAGAGTTCAAGGCATTATAGAATGTATCGAGTTGATGCAATTCTAAAAATCCATGATGTGGACATGCCCAAAGAAGATCGTTAAATCGGTCCCATGCTTCATAAAACGTCTCATCAAATCTTTGTTGAAATCTCGTGATTTCATTTCGAAGATTGGTTGTTTTAGACGGAGGGAAAAATTTGTTGATGAATTTCGAAACAATAATCATCCCATGTTTGAATCGAACGGGGTGTTTCATTTCAAGCCAAATCCTGGCTGCCCCTCGAGGGAAAATTGGCAAAGCATAAGCGTTACACGACGTACTCGGGACGTTCTTGAACATCATCGTAGAAGTGATCATGTTGAAAATCGGATGTGCACGATGATCTTCTTTCTCATGTGTTCCAAAGAATTTCTTGTTTGAACGAGGTTAAGCAGACCGAGCTTAACTCAAAGTTGTCCGCGTTATATCGGGCACAAATATGGCATCCTCGTAACCTCGTTGGTGCTCGAGCATTGAGCCATAGTCCTGGTATCATCCATCGGAGCTATGGGATACTGGAATTTCAATCGGTATCTTCAAGATTAAATGTCAACAACAGGATTGTGGGGCATGTTGTTATTGATGGATGACGTATTACGAGATGGGAACGAGTGCGCATGGCACTAAAAAAGAAAATATACACTATATTTTTTTTTTGTTCTTTTTTTGGTTATCAAAAGTCAATTCATAATTATTTTAATAACGGACAACGAACAAACAACTTAAAACCTAATAATCGACAAGCTTCTCGGTAACTCTTTCGAAAATAAAAACGCACAAAGGAGCGAGGAATAGGAAAGCCCGCGAAGCTATTTAAAACCTTTTTCCTTCTGGGGTCGTAGTTCCAGAGGACAACCCGCCATATACCCTCTATAGTTTGTGTTATCTTTAAAAGGGGTGAACGTACCTCGCAAGTGACACAAAAGGTAAGTTTTTGATTCTTTGGTTCGGGAACTTATTATGATAATGCTTCAGTTGAAAGCATTATATTGATGATGATTTTTATTGATAATTAAGGAAAATCTTTTTGGTTTTTTTTATCTTATACTAATACTAAAAAAAAGAAAATGAAAAATATTTTTGTGTTTTATATTTTTATAAATAAAAGAAAATATTCACAAACGGGAATTTTAACTTCACGAGGGAAGGGTCTTCAAACACTAATCGTCAAACAAACACGAAAATCGTTTCACAGCCTCCCCGGCAGTGACGCCAAAAATTGATTGGTTTTAAACTAGACCTTTATATATATAATATATAATAAAATATATATAATAAGTATAATCTAAAAATAATCAATGAAACCGAGAAGTAGTATAGAATATTCCCGGGTCGTTTATCCCCAACGAGGCTGTGCTTGAAAATCGGTACAGTCGGAAAATTGAAGTTTGAATGATATTAATGATTTGGGAGTTTAGAAAGCTAAATTAATCAATAATAAGAAAAAACGATTGAGAAAAACCTAAAAATTATGAAATTAAACTGAAAAACGAGAGCAGGAATCCCAGAACAAGGGGTCAAAAAACCTAAAATCTTATAAAAATAACCTACAAATAAATTTTTTACTTCTAATCTACTCTATACTAATATGAAGAATGAAAAAGACTAGACCAAAACTGAGTTAAAACGAGCAATAAATTGAAAAAACAAAAACTTGGTAAATCCCGTTTCTTTAAAAAGAACAATTTTTGCAAAAACGACCCTACGAAAGTTTTTCTATTTTTCCTAAATGCATACTGATAAAATAAATTTTTCTATAAAAGAAAAATATTTTTTTGATTTTTATTTAATTTATTATAATTAAAAAACAGTTTTAATAAAAATAAATGATTAAAAATAGTAAACGAATATGAAAAATTATGAAAAATTTAGGGAAAATAAGTTATACTACAAGAATCCAAAGAAAAATCTAAAACTTGAAAATAACTTAATAATAAGCTGTTATTAAGCTAATAGTGGCTGTGGGCTTATGAGTATACTAAATGGGCTTAATATAATAAATGTTAATAAAACCCTCTACCGGAATGAAGCTAATGTAGCAAGCGGTATTAGGTGTTGTAGTAAATATATGGCTGAATATGGGAGAGGTCCCGAGTTCGAGTCTTGCTCACTCGGGGTCTCCCCTAATCCCAACTCTTGTATTCCTCATTTTTTTTACTTTTTGAAAACACTAAAAATAAGCAACTTTAAAAAAAACAAAAAATTTTAAAACTAAAAAATAAGCACGAAAATAAGCTAAAAAGTTAGGCAATCTAGCTTTTTAAGCTAAGGCTTAATGAGCTAAACTTAAGGCTACTAAGGGACAACTTAAGCAATGCAAGAAAAAGCACAAACAGATAAGCAAGGGCCTAATAAGCAAACCTACAAGAAATTAAGCATAAGGAAAAGAGGAAAATAAGCAGGGAAGTAAGCAAATCTAAGGCAGACTACTTATAGCTAAATCCTAAGAGGCTAATCTAATAAGCTACTTAAGGGACAACTTAAGCAATGCAAGAAAAACTAAGCCAAGGAAAAAGGCTAACCTAACCTAATAAGCTATTATATGTAAAAAAAGTAAGCAAAAAGATAAGGGAAATAAGCCAGAAAACCTTAATAAGCTATAAGCCAACACTAGTATGCAAAACAGTTAAATAGGCTACTTTTGGCTTAATTATAAGCAACCTAGAGGTCCTCCTAAGGCCTGAGCTTCCTAGGGCTTATGAAAGAGCTTATAGGCTTTCAAGAAAAGCCCCAACAGCTTAAACTGAAACCAACAATTGAGCTAGAAAAAGTGACTTGAATCCCACTGTCTAGCACCAGGGTAACTTAGCAAAAAAAAGGCTCATATAACAGCTTAAAAATAAGCTGTCAAATAAGCTCAAAATGGAAAACCAAGTTAAGACAGATTTAGACTAGCTTAGGATGAGCTTATGCTCAAATTTTAAGATTCTAAAAACAATTTAAAGCTGCTGATTTTTGCAATCAAAAAAATGGTAATTTGACTTTTGAAAAACTTAAAAACATGTTGACAGATTATAACAAATTGCAAGTGACCCCATAAAGACTTGAATTAAAACACACAAAATGACACCAAATTGACCCTTAATTCTGTTTTACAATAGCTTAACCCAATAAGCTTTTTGAACCTTATGAATTTCCAACAGTTTTGAGAAAACAAAAAGTAAACTTGAAAAACTCTTTTTAAACTTAATCTTTTTGGAAAACAGCTTCACATAAGCTTAATAATGCTAGCCAAAGTTGGCCAAATGGCCCCAACCCATTACAACAAAATTTTGACCCATTTTCAGCTTGTTCCAAACACTCCTTTAGATTGCTTAAAACTGATTTTTACACTATTAAAGAAAGATTTAAGAAAGAAACTTGAACACAGATTAAAAGCTAACTCTAATGAACAATTTTAAGCTTAAAAAAAAAAAAAAAAAAAAAAAAGCAACAAAAACTAAGCACACAAGAGCATGTTAAGCAAAATAAGCACCTAAACAAAGTAGTAGCTACAGTAAAAATGCAAGAAAACTTAAAAAGAAGTATACCTCAACTCCTTGCTCAAAACAGGATTATATGAAACCTAAATAAGCTCTAATCCTACCCAAGCTTATAAATAAGCTATACTAAGAACCCAATGAGCCTTCCATTACTGCTCATTCATCCAAAGCTTAAATTCAGCACTCTCTTTTTCTTTCTTTTTGGTCTTTTCTCTTTTTTGTATTAAATTTAAAAAAAGCAGGTTAAATTTGCTTGACTTGAGAACATATATGAGTTTCTCAAAGGAACCATAAAAGAAACTTAAACCTAAAAAAAACTTGGGACACACTTTAAAACATGACTTCCTGAATTTTTCATTAAACTAAAAATAACAAGTAACAAAAATTTAAACTGATTACACGACTTTTTTAAACCGAAAAAACTAAAAGCTATCTCTCATAGTGCCTGCCTCAAGGGTCTACAAATTAAGCTATATATAAAATACGACTAGGTTTCTTGGTCCTTTGTCTTCTTCCTTGTGTGCTTGTTTTCTGAGAGAAGTGAGCATATGTGTTTCTTGTGTGTGAAGAAAGCTTTAATCAATCTGAGCCCTCAAATTTTCTTGTTGCCAAAGGTGAATCATCTTAGCCGTATGATTTCTTGAGCCAATGAGAGTTTGGAGGATTGCCAGCATGTACAAAGACCATGTGGGTGTGGGGTTTTGTTATTATGATGGTTTTGGACGTTTGGGGAAGGTGATCGAGGTGTGTGATGGTGACAGGGGTGGGGTTTGGATGTTGGCGGGAAAACTCGCGAGGATGTACAGTACTTGTAACAGGTTTAAACTTTGGGGACTTGGCAACTTTAGTCCCCCAAAGTGTATTGTGTTATTACACCACAAGTCCTTGTTTTGTTAACTGTTTTGAAAGTTAGGCAGAAAGGTCCCCCCAATGTTGATACATATATTGCAAAATGAAGTCCTTTGTAGTTACGAATTTAAGGGTAGTCCATAATTGGCCCTTGTAGTATATCTTTTAGTGATTTGCAAATCAACCCTCAAAAGTAAAAAATTGAATCCATCAATTTCCTTATAAAATAATTTGGAACTTTAGCAGAATTAGTCCCTAAACTTTTACTGGCCATTTTTTTCTTTGAAATTAATAGCTTAATGGTTTAATACAGGCCCATTAATGGGTGCGGGTTTGGCCCATTAAATTATTTCTTCATTTACGGCTCGGGATTGATTTTGACTTTTTGACTTTTATAGTTACCAATTGGTTGACTTTTTTGTTGACTTTTTGTCTTGGGGCTTCGATTTGACTTGTCTTATCATGCTTTTCTATCCGTGCTCGGTTTTTGTCCGTTTTTTTGCTTGTTTTTTCTTCCTTTGTCGGATATCCGTTTCCTGCACAATATAATTGCAAACATACAAATACAAATAATTTTTGGGTACGTTTTTGGTCATTTTATGCTTGGTTTTTAAATGGATAAAGGATGTGAATTAAACGCATACCAGGCTCCTCCCATTGTGACTACATCTGATGAACAAACCTCTCTAATCTCTAACATAGCGATGAATTCAATCAAGAAGAATCTGCTCATTCTGATGGCATTCACAATATTGTTTCAATAATCCACTAAGTCGAGAGGAAATTGAGTCACAAAACGGCTCAATGAGTCATCAAATGTCAGAATTTCCCACCAAGTACAACCCTCAACACATATTTGGACAAAAGATCATCCTCTAGACCAAATTATTGGTGACCCATCCAAACCTGTCATGACTCGTCAACGGCTACACACAAATTCTGAAGTATGCATGTATGCATTAACCATCAGCACTATTGAACCAAAGAATATCAAAGAAGCTATGGCAGACCACAGTTGGATTAAGTCCATGCAAGATAAGTTAAATCAATTTGAGAGACTTCAAGTTTGGGAACTCATTCTACGACCAAAAGGAAAGAATGTTATTGCTCTTAAATGGCTCTGGAAGAACAAGTGTGATGCTGAAAATATTATGGTTCGAAACAAAACTCTTCGTATGGCTAAAGGATACAAGCAGGAAGAAGGCATTGATTTTGAAGAGTCATTTGCTCATGTTGCTCGAGCTGAGGTTTTTCGGATGTTTATTGCTATGTTGCTCCATAAATATCACATCCTTTCAAAAATGTCAAAACAGATTTTCTCAATGGTCCTTTGAAAGAAGAAGTTATGTTCAGCCAACCTGAAGGGTTTATTGATCCAAAATTTCTAGATCATGTCTACAGGTTGAAAAAAGCTCTATACTGTCTTAAGCAAGCACCTCGTGAATGGTACGACAAATTGTCTTCTTTTCTAATTGAATATTATTGACCTGAATTTGTCCACACGACGTCACGGGGAAGACATATTACCTGTTCAAGTATATGTTTGACGACATTATTTTTGGATAAACAAATCCAGATTTTTCAAAACGTTTTGCAAACCTAATGAAAAATAATTTTGAAATGTCAATGATGGGTGAACTAAAGTTCTTTCTTGGACTTTAAGTTCATCAATCTCCATGGCATATTCATAAGTCAGTCACAATATGCAATTGATTTGTTAAAGAAACATGGTCTAGATGAATGTGTCTCAATGAGTACACCTATGACAACTAAGAGGCTGGATGCTGATTTACAAGGCACTCCTATTGATCAAACGACTTATCGTCATATGATAGGAGGGCTTATGTATCTAACAGCTAGTCGTCCAGATATTGCTTTTGCTACTTTTGTATGTGCTCGTTATCAAGCACGTCCTACGGTCAAACACCTTAAAAGGTTAAACGGATCTTTCGGTACCTAAGACAGTCCTATAACATGGGCCTATGGTATCCGAAGGATTTCGGATTTGAACTAATTGCCATTCAGATGCGGACCATGCAGGATGTAAAGATGATTGTAAAAGTACATCAGGAGGATTGCAATTTCTAGGTGGAAAACTTGTGAGTTGGAGTTCAAAGAAACAAGATTGTACTGCGATGTCTACTGCTAAGGCTGAATACGTTTCCTTGTCTGCATGTTCTACACAAGTTATTTGGATGCGCACTCAACTGCTTGACTATGGATACAAGTATAATCGGATTCCGATGTACTGTGATTCAAAGAGTGCCATTGCTATCTCTTACAACCCAGTCCAACATTCTAAGACAAAACACATAGACATCCGGTATCATTTTATTAAGGAACATGTTGAGAAGGGTACTGTGGAAAATTTACCTTTGTCGGGCATCACCCCATTTCACAAACATAATACCAACTTGCGATCTATTTACCTAAAGCATCTCCAAAAGAACGCTTGAGTATCTAATTCATCGCATAGGTATGGGATGTAATGACTCCACAACACAGTTGGAAGCCTGACAAAGTTATCTTTTTGAAAAGATCATACATCAAAAACATGTAAATATATTTTCAAAAACAAAAGAAAAAATTGAAAAATACAAAAATACAAAAATACAAAAAGATTTGTCACATTTTTCATATTAAACAAAATAAAAATAAATAATAAATATAATAATAAATATTTTTTAACTTAAATTATTATTTTTCAATCATATACATCATTTCGAAAATAAAATAAAAACAATGATCTCTCAAATAAACTGAAATTGAAAAATGCTATATTTTCAAGGTTTGATAATTTATTTAAAACTCAAACATCTTCTTTTTTTTGGGACAACGAGCATAGTATGATTTTCATTCCGAGGGGAGTTTTTGATAATGGTGAACAAATTTTGAAATGGCTTCATTACTCAAGAGGGAGTTTTTGGAAAAAACAAAATCAAAATTCGGAAAGAAAAACAAAAGGTACTGAAAGTGGTAATTTTGAGAATCTTTTGGTTGCAATAAAAAGAAAAAAAGTTTTTCATTTTTACTTTTCTTTTACTGAGTCAATTTATCGAGTTTGAGTGGAAAAACAACGAAAGTCTTTCGAGTTCATTACAACGATCACAAATATTTTTCTATCTCAAACGTAAGTGGGTATGACTCGTGTTCAATAATAGATTAATTTTGCATTATCGATTTTAAACTCGGTAATATTTTGGATTACCGAGTTTGTGTTTTATCGAGTTTAGGCAATAAAATTGAAATCAAGGTCGATAATAAACAATGTTTATAAAGAATTAAGTGATTAATGGCCTATGATTGGTTAACTAATCGCTAAAAATGAAATTCGGAAGTATATGGTGTTCATCGAATTTGATTATTATCGAGTTTGATTGTTTGTCTAACTGTTGGAGTCCCTAAACATGGAATAAAACATAAAAACAACAGTTTTGGTTATACATAAGTTAAAATGAATCATGGTTTATCTAGTTTGTGAAATTCAGTAATAGTCAAACTCGGAAGGGTCAAAAAGTCAAACTCGGTGGTGTCAAAAAGTCAAAATTCAAATACATTTGTGGAAAATTGAAGTTGTTTTGCGAAAGAAATAATTGTGATGATTAATGCTTGAATGTCTGTGGAACAAAAAGATCAGTTTCTCATGTGTGGTGAAAACATCAAATAATTTTGAAAAAGAAATCAAGTTTCTATAAATTCTAAGATGTGGGTCATATATATCTATTTGTAATTGTTTAATTGGACTAAGTCATGTCCGGTTTCAGCCGTTTTCTGCAATGAACAGAATGAGGAGTGAGTGACTCAGTGTCCATTTAATTATTGAATTAGATATGTTGGTCTTCATTGTTTATAAATCATGACAAAAAGTGAAGGTCAAAAGTTTTTTAACTTGAATCTGAAAATCCAAATCTCAATTGTTTAAGTGGACTAAGACATGTTCGGTTTTAGATGTTTACTGCAATTAACAGAATGAGAGTTAAGTGTCTTATGACCCATACAATTATGGGTTTGTGATTATATGATTCTATGTTATCATTATAAAGAAAGTTTTTGTCAAAGGATTTCTGGAAAAAGTTCTCAAAATCTGTTTTATGATACTCTTTCACAAAACAATTTTAAGAAGTTGAATGATTTCTCTTTAATGTTTAGTAAAAGAGTCTTGATTAAAATCAAAAGAGAAATCTTCATCATTCTTGAAAGAGTATCATGTCACAAAGAATTTCTGGTGAGGATATTCTAAAAACAGAAAGAGAGAGCTAAATCCATACGCAAAAAAGCAAATCAAAAGTGTGTTCGAAAAAGAATTGCCAGAACACACAAAAATGATAAATCAAAAGAATAATTCGAATAAAGCGTATGACATGTGCTATAAAAAGCAAGAACAAGCATATTTTTTTTTAATGAGAAAAGAAACTATCCAAAATATGTTCAAGAAAGAATTTGCCAGAACATATAAAACAGACAGAGTGGAAAAAGACAAAAATGTCAAAAGAATTATTTGTTACCTAACATCTTAATTTTATTCATTCAGTAATCATCATGGCACAACAACAACATGCAGCTAATGTTCATCCAGATGAACTATGTCCTCCAAACAAAAGATATGATCTTATGGATGCTAACAAGAAAGTTGATCTTGAACATGTGCAATGCCCACTGGAAAGCAAAATTCTGACGAACATCATCAAGAATCATCCATTATGATTCAGCATTGCAGCTTCTTCCTCTGTACCATGGATTTATATGGTACAATTATGGCATACTTTGAAGGAAGACGGTTTAAGGTATAGGCTTAGGTTTATGCTGGACAAGAAAGAACTTTCTCTTACACTGGATGACTTCAGAATAATCTTTTATCTACCACAAGCAAATGACAATAATCATAATTCATTCGTGCCACCACCATCATTTTTGGACATGGTTCCATTCTATAAACAACAATTGGGCTTTATAATGGAGCTAAAGACATCATCAAGCTTTAAGACAACTGGTCTTCCACAACCATGGCAAACGTTATACAAGATATTTTCCAAGTGCTCGACAACACGTGTCACATGATGGGATCAACCGCCATTGCAGATAATGCAAATGATGTATTGCTTTGTCAATAACATTCACGTGGATTATGCCAAGCTGCTATGGGAAGGACTTTACTATTCTCTTTATCATCCAACATCTTCGATTTCGTATCCAAGATTTACAAAGATCATCGTTAGTCATTACATGACTATCTTTCCTGAAATCTCAAGACGTACTCGAGACATGTATCACAATCTGCAAGATGATGACATAATGAAAAATATCTTTAATTCAGGAAGACACAAAAACAAAGTTGAAATGCAGATACCATCTTGGATGATCACTGATGACATGAAGCTAACAGAGCATTATCGGATGTATGCGGAGGTGTTTAGGATAGATGTTCCTCTGACTCAGTCACAGCCGACTGAGTCTACCCAAGGAACGCATAGGACACCTAGCGCCCCTAGGTCACCTAACCCTAATAAGGAAGTCGCAGAGTCAAGTGCTCCAAGACGATCAACTGTGATTCGTCTTCGTCTCCCTGAAAGGAGATCCACACGTCTTACACCACCAGCTCCAGTGCCAACTGTTGACAAAGCAGATGAGATGATTTTACAAGATACATTACAAGTTAGTCTTGCTGAGCATAAAAGTCGTGAGGAGCAGGAAGCAAGAGAAAATGTGGCACTGGTTGATGAGCACTTGGCATCTGAAGAAATTGAAAAGATGGTGGATGGACAAGAGAATATTGTTGATGATAGTTCAATCCCTAGGAATGATGAATCAAATATTCCCGGCACTAGGATAGAGCCCCGGAGTGATAAGGAAAGTCCGGAGGTGGAGATTGCTAAAGAAAAGGAAGTGGAGATTTCTAAAGAGAAGGAGGTGGAGCTAACTAACGTTGTTATACCAGTAAATGTAAATGATGAAGATGAAGAAATAACTGATGAGGTGTATGAATTGAAGAGAAGGGAGAAAGGGAAGATTGTAGAGGAGACTAGGAATTCACCAATCCCCACACCAATTAGATCTCCTAGGATTCATACTAATCTCGTATCTTCGGATACCGAGAAACTCCAGGAATTGACGGATACTCCTCATACTACATCATCATCAAGTTCACCTCACAAAAAGTTAGCTAAAACGAATCGACTTCTATCATTGTTCAAGACAAAACCTACTCGCTTCAAACGCTACAAGAGCTTCTTTTATGAGTTACAAGGACGTTATGGTTACTTGTTTGCACATCTACGGGCGAGGTTCATGCCAAGAAAGTCATTCGATACACTTGTTGATAATCTTCATGATGTAATGGTTGAGACATTACCTGCTATGGTTGATAAACACATTAAGGAGCAAGTTGTGAAGCAAGTTCCTGAACAAGTTCGGAATTAAGTTCCAGTGTATGTTGCGGAAGGGTTGATTCTGGAGAGGCAAAAGGCTAAAGAAGAGATGGAAAGATTGATTGCTAAAGCTATTCTGCAGGAACGTGGAAATATTCAGGCTCAAATCTCGACACAAATTGAGAATGCAATTGCCAATGTCATTCCTTCTCAAGTTGATGCATCCGTACGAAGTTATATGTCTGGACATATTCTTCATGTTCATCCGGCTCAATCACAAACATCCTCTGTTCCAGAACAACAATATCAACTGTATCTTGCTATGAAAGCTGATCCTCAATTGCAACAACAAGACATAGCAATATGGTTGGCTCTCCAGATGAAGTTTGAAAGAAATACAGTACTACAAACTGCATGTAGAACTCCTGCCGTTCGCCCAAGAGATCAGGACGATCCTCATGATGATGCTCATCCTGAGGGGGAGAATAGTGCAAAGCGGCAGAAGACATCAGAGTATGAAGCTTATGTGTTTGGAGAGTCATCATCTGGACAAGTATTTCAAGAGGAACAAGCTCCATCAACTTTAGGTAATCAAGAGCAAGATGATGATTTTGATTTTTGGACTGACTCTTATGCTTCAGATGATGATGAAATACCATCGAAGCAAGTATCACAAGAAATTATGGAAGAAGTATCGCTGACTATTGATGAAGCTAAGCTGAGAAAGATGGCTGATGAGATGTTGAGACAGAGATGTACTTCAGGAGATGAGCATCAGTATCACATTGATCAGATGAAGAATTTCTTGAAGAGTGACATTGTCTGGGAAAGTAGAAAAGAAATTCTTGTCTCTCCACATCCACGAAAGACCACACCATTAGTTCATAGCTGTCAACGAGATCCTGAAGCTCCAGCATTATCTCTGATTAATCAAGACCTTTTGTATTTGAAGAAAGGAAATTCAGGACCCGAGAAGATAGTCTTGTCACTTCATAAGTTTCCAGCAATAATCTTCAACGATGATGATATTGAAGAACGAACTTCCAGATGGGTGAATAAGTGTGTAAAGAAATTCAATCCTTATGCTCGATATGGTGTTGAACATTGGAAGAATCCTCATGCGAAGATCTTCTACATAAGGAAACAGAAAGAGCCTGGAAAACCAAAGGAAGAGATTTATTCAAACTCAAAAATCGTTCAAGTCATCAAGACATATTGGGAATTGGGTCATGAACACAAGTTTATCACAGAGATTGTTGCAAGGAGAGCTAATGATTGCATTGTATCAATTACCGAGCCTGATTACAAGAATCTTAACAAGAACGATATTGAGGACATATACTTGTTAATTATGAATGGCAAGGTACCAGATTATGCATATACAGGATTGCTATAGTCTTTATCAGCTAAATTCCATAAGGATGACTGATGCAAAGAAATGTGGAATGCCATTCAAATCCCAGATTTGGTGGAAATGATGAATCCAAAAAGATGCAGAAGTACATCTTGAAGCAACAGTTTGAAGGATTCACTGTATCCAACTCAGATGGGATTCACAAAGGCTATGAGAGATTCCAAAGTCTTCTCAGTCAGTTAGAGATTCATGGAGCAGGTGTATCTACTGAAGATGCAAATCAGAAATTTCTAAGATCTCTACCTTCTGCTTGGTTACAAGTTTCTTAATAATGAGAACAAACCAGGAATGGAACAGTCTCAGTTTTATGACTTGTAAACAATCTTTGAGTCTTTGAAATGATGTAAAAGGCTCTACAGCTCATCTTTCAACTTGCAAATTGTAGCATTCTGTTCTGAAAAACACCAGCAGTATAATGTTGTTAGTACCAAATTATGGTGTTTCAATTACTTCCTTTTTTTGGTCATAATTCAATGCATGAACAAAACATCTTCATATTCCTGCTTGCAAGTCAATCAAGTTGTCCTCACTGGATCATGAGGACTTAGACCTGGTTGATGAATATGACTTGAGGAATAGGGGACTTAAAAATGGCAAAGTGGCAATGGATTTCATGAGAATAAAGAAGTTTCTACAAGAAGACTGGTTTAGAAAGCTAGTTGATGGAAAAAAAAAAACTGTTAGTTTTGATTTAAAACCAAAGTGAATTGTACAATGCCACAAAACAGGCATTTTGCAAGTGAGTTGTTAGAACAAAGGAAGATAAAAGAAGGATGTGATGGTTGGAATCCTGGAAATAAAGATGGAGCAGAACTTGGAAAGAAAGAAGGAGTCTAAATGCTTTTGGTGACAGTTGATGGAGGAAAGTGTTGACTGGATAGACTCATCTCAGAAGATGATGAAAAAATTTAGACTTTCATTGGCTAGCAACAGCTTAGGATCTGGTCTCACAGGTACCTTCCTGTTCAAAATATGTGTGTAGAGTCTTATGCTAACCTTAAAAGACTTATATGATGCTCATAGTGAGCAACTTAGTGATGCTATCGTAGAAATCTAGGCATTATATCAAGGTATTAGAAAGTTGAAGCACAGGTTGATTGCCCATTCAACAAGGTCAACTTTGGTATGAACAAAAAATCACATTTATGAAAATAGATTTTAGATGATAAAACAGATGTTCTAACATACCATAAGATATAGTTGGCTAAAAGCTCAAAAAGAAAAAAGATGTTTGGAAGTAATAGTAGACAATATGGTATCATTCTTCAAAAAAATCTTGTAAATTGTAATTATACCTTTTGAGTGCCTTTAGTGATAAATTTGGGATATAGGGTTATGGTGTTACTGTTATAGTGGGATTTTGAGTTAGAAAATGAAGTTTTGCAAAGTGTCTTTAAGGGCAATAAAATGTGCTTTGGGATAATTCACCTTTGCATATAAAGGTTGTTAAAACATGTGAAAATGGCAAGCAGTACCCCCACCCATGACAGGGAATTATTTGCCCTCTGGACCTGATATTGAAATAGATGACTCACAATATACATATGGTCCAAGAAAGTCTCAACCAAGTGAATCTGAATCTCAAACAACTGAACTTGATACCTGTGACTCTAACATGTCAGAAACTTCTGAATTAGTGTTTGAACAAGTTGTCATGAATATATATAGAAGTTTCAACCTAAGGTTGGTCTGATGCTCCTATCATTGAGGAGTGTATGACTCAGATAGTGATGATGGTGTATAGTGTCTGTTGCTACAAAAATTAAAGGACTTGATACACTTGTTTTGCTAAAAGCATGTAAAAACTCCTAGGGAAAATTTTTTATGAATCAGTCTACACTTAGTTCAAAAAACATAAGGTTACCAACAATGAGGTATGGGGCATGAGATTAATGAAAGAAGCATGTTTTCACAGTCTGTGGTAGTTTTAGTCATTTTATAAGAGGATTGTGCTTTTCATGTAAATTGGCTAAACAAGTTGAATAAAAACAAAATATGTCTAGGGGTAATGGTACATGGGAGAGGAAACCATCATGAAAACAATGTTCTAAGGGTAAAAAACAAAACAAAATCAAATTTGTTCCTTAGCGTACAAAAGAAGAACTGGAAATAATCCAGTTAATACTGCCTAAAGCTAGCGGTACTAACAATTTTAGTACTGCTAGACAAAAAGTTAACAAACAGACAGTACTAACTAGCACTGCTCTGATAATTAATACTGTTAAGCCCATTGAGAATGGTGTTAGACCAACAAATGTTTTTCACAAAACTCATTCACCATCATCAAGGCCTTTTAAAAGAACAACAGTACTAAGAACAAATTTTTCAAAGCAAAAAGTTTATACTGTTAAGGTAAGAGAAGTTAGTACTGTTGGAGGAAAATAGGACACTGCTGTTAAGTCCTCAGCAGGTTGTAAATGGAGAACACCAGGATAC
>BQNB010099952.1:10932-24814 GCA_026074375.1 Tanacetum coccineum | reverse complement strand
AGGATTAAACATAACTAGAAAACTTACCTTGGAAAAACCCTAAAATTTTCTTCTCCCTTTTTCTTTCTCTCAACCGGTCGAACAAAAAAAATGAGGGGGTGAGGGATTGGGTTTTATATTTATAAGCCTCCTAGATGAGTTGTAGTGTAAGTCCAATTAGTTTTAGATTAGGATTAGGACTTTATTTTTTTTTCTTTTTCTTTTTCTTTTTTTCTAAAATTCGTTTTTACTATTCATGGGTAAAAAAAAAATCTTTTCTTTTATTAATTAATTAATTATCTTTATACCTTAAGTTTTATAAAAACCTAAGCTAATTTGTTAAACCATTTTGCTTGAAAACTACTTTCTAAAAATAACTTTTTATTTCCAAACTCACTTTCTATATATGGAAAGTTTACCAAAAACTCTCATATTTTCACAAACTCATTTCTCTTAACTTAACTTCTAAAACCTAAACTTATCTTAAATTACTAACATAAAAACACGTATACGTATAATTACTTACACAATTAACGCGAAACCGCTTCGATCACCAAAATCATTTCCTTGTCACCAAAAGTGAACGAAATGAACTTCACAAAATTCAACACAAATCCAATCCCATTGAGACGATCACGCTCAATGGATTGATTATCCAATATCACATATCCCACACCAAACACATATAGAACACATAAAATCACAAAATCTCATAAACCAAACTTATAGAATAGATATTTAGGTCAACACTGCGGTTTGACCAACCTGCTCGAACCACGGTTGTCACAGTATCCTTGCCCGCTTGTTGTGCTCAAGTCATTTGGATGCGAACACAACTACTGGACTATGGATTTCATTACCACAAGATTCCGATCTACTGTGACTCAAAAAGTGCAATTGCCATATCTTGCAATCCCGTACAACATTCAAAGAGCATGTTGAAAAAGGTACAATTGAATTATACTTTGTCGGGACGGAATACCAGCTTGCTGATCTATTCACAAAAGCCCTTCCGAAGGAAAGGTTTGAGTTTCTAGTTCACAAGATTGGTATGCGATGTATGACTCCAACCCAGTTGGAACGTCTCGCAAAGTTGTCTTCTTGAATGAAAGATCATACATCAAACACATTTGTAAATACATTTCAAAAACAAAACAAAAATTGAAAAATATAAAAACTCAAAAAGATTTAAAAAAAATTAACTTAAGGATTCAAACACATATTTTCTACGTTCAAATCAGTCTTATGATACTGAATTTTTTTTTAAAATGGTCCTTCAAATGCATAATAAATGTATCATAGACTGAGGGGGAGAAAATCATAAAAATGATCTTTCACTGCTAAAAATGTGTTTTGCAAATCCAATTCCATTCAAAAACAAAAGATTTCTTCTTGTGAAAATTTTCAAGTGTGCAAAATTGTAAAAATTAACAATCTCTTGAATGAGTTCTTTAATTAGATATTTATTCGAGGGGGAGTTATGAAATTTCTTGAAATTTTTCAGTTAAAACAGGAATTTAATTGGAGAAATTAAATCAAAAGGATTATTTTTTGTAAAAGTGGTCTAACTTCAAGGGGGAGTTATGGAAATTTTTGAATAAAAAGAGATACGAAAGTAATTTTTGAAAATAAAAGGTGAAAAATGAAAAAATATAACTTTCGTATGGTTGATTGTGGTATACGAAAGCAACTCAAGGGACTGAAAATGACAAAGTTGGAAAGTAGCTTTCGTAGGGATTAAAAGGTTTACGAAAGAAACTCAAGGGACTGAAAATGACAAAGTTGGAAAGTAGCTTTCGTAGGGGTTAAAAGGCTTACGTAAGAAACTTAAGGGACTAAAACTGTCAACATGCAAAAGTGTTTTTCGTAGGGTTTTAATAGCTTACGTAAGAAACTTAAGGGACTAAATTTGCCAAAATGTGAAAGTTATTTTCGGAGATATAAAAAGCACAGTTACGTACGAAAACTTTATCACTTTCGTAAAAGTCAAAAAGTTGGGTTTCGTAATCTCTCTAAGTCAGTTGAGCTTTCGTATCAAAGAACACTCGATCCAAATCGATTTATTGGACTTTTGTGCTTGAAAACGTAAGAATCGAGTCCTTTTTGTAATCTTTTTGCTATTAATTGTTATATTTAATTGATTACATAGGTTTCGGTCAGATCTAGGGTTTCGTAAATTTGAAAGTTGCTTAGAAAATGAAATTAATTGAGGCAAAATGCTAATATATGATTGTTAACATGATTGGAAGTGATTGATCACTAGAAATATCAATTTATGGACTGTAATAATTGGTTTCGTAACTAAGACAGGTTTCGTAATTTTGAGAACTTGATAAATAAGCTTAAATGATGGAAAATGATAAATAAGCTGTTGCAATAAGCAGGATCATTAAACTTATCATATATTTTTTGGAAAATCAAAGTTTACGAAAGTAAGATGTTCACAGGTTTCGGTTTCGTGAACAGTATTGGGCCAATGGGTTTCGTAAATGATGTTTTGGGCTTAAATATGGGTTTCGTAAGGATTAATGAATTGAAATTTTGGGTTTCGTATAAAGAAAAATGGAATAAATTTGTTTTATCCGAATCTCAAAAAGGGTTTTCAATGTTAAAAAAAGGCATCCTTCGAAATCAAATGATAAATTTTGTTTCCAAATCATATTTTATATTGATACATGGACCAAATGGTGAAGATTGTGTCCGGTTACGACCGTTTCCTGAATTTAACAGGATGAGGAGTGAGCAATCTACTGACCATCCAGATATCGTATATAAGATCATGTTTTGTTTAACAAAAATTTTCAGTCAAAAGTGATCAATGATTTCAAATTATAAAAAGGAACATATGATGGAAATGCAAAAAGTGAGCTTCAACTGTCTGTGATCATAACGTTTCTCATGTATCATCAAAAGAAAAGTTCAAGTTTTTGAAAAAGATTGTTTCAAAATCATTCAAAAATGATTTATGACTATCTTTTGAACATAATTGGATAAATGGTCTAAGTCATGTCCGGTTTTGACCGTTTTCTGCATTGAACAGAATGAGGAGTGAGTGGCTTAGTGACCATCCCATTTATGTTTCAATAGATTGGTTATGTAATCAATGTTTTCAAGGAATCTTTGAAAAACTTGCTTTGGAAAAGTTATCTCAAATTCTAAATCAAAAAGTTGTATTTTTGTGTCAGCAAGTGGTACTCTTTCACAAAAGGTTTTAAAGAATACAAAGTTATACTCTTGGATTTCTTAAAAAGTCAAAAGTTGTTAAATAAATCAGAGTATATCTTTATTATTCTTGAAAGAGTATCATTTCAACAAAATACTTTTTGGTAAGGAAAAACAAACATAAAGAGAGAAAAAAAATCCATACGTGAAAAAGCAAATCAAAGTATGCTCGAAAAAGAATTGCCAGAGCATACAAAATGAGTTTAAAAGAATAAAGCGTATGGCATGTGCCCGAAAAAGCAAGAATAGGCACATGAGAAAGAAAATGATCAGAATATGCTCAAAAAGAAATGCCAGAGCATATAAAACAGACAGAGTGGAAAGAGACAAAACATGTCAAATATGTGCAAAATTTTAAACTATATCTCATCTCACTAATCATTTCATGTCATCATACAGTATTCCACATGGCTCAACACGTGCTTCCAGCAGCTCAACTTGTTCCACAATACAAACCAATCGGGAGATGCAACAATTATGCGGTGTTGCAGAGTATTCCTTGCTGATACTACTTGATCATTGTCTCAGTCAGGCATTAACTGCAACTACTGATATCCTTGCTGTGTACCTACAACAATTCTGAAGGATGGTGAGGAAGGTAACCAGAATACTGCAGGATTACAATCAAGTTCTTTTTTTTTTTTTTTTTTTTTTTTTTTTTTTTTTTTTTTTTTTTTTTTTTTTTTTCTTTTTTTTTTATTTTTTTTTTTTTTTTTTTTTTTATTTTTTTTTTTTTTTTTTTTTATTTTTTTTTTTTTTTATTTTATTATTGCTCGATAATAACATTTAACATACACTGTGGATATGTTTCGAGATACTCTTCATTTATCAGTGGAAACTCCTGCTACTCCATTTGTCTCACCATCCAACATTCACACTATTGAAGCATTCATGAACAGAGTTGGTTATCAAGGTGTTGTCGACAAACTTAGTGCTTTCTTTACCAAGAATCTGGCGCAACCATGGCAAATTATGTTCAAGGTGTTCAACCGCTGCTTAACAACAAGAACATCTGGCCATGATCAAACCAAGATCAACATTCTTTAATTGTTTCATGTTGTGGTTAATCGAACCAATGTTGATTATGCTGCTCTTTTTTGATGGGATTTTATAAATAACGTGTTTCAGAAAAAGGAAGTTATTCAGTATCCTCGTTTTATCAAGTTGATTATTACTGATCTAATGAAGGATGATGTTCCATTAAGGATGATGTTCCTTTGGTTAGTGTGTATACAACGGGAAATGTCTTAGTTCTAGGGATGCTGATTCCGGATGCTCTCTTAACTGTGGAGATTAGAGAGACGGATGATTATAAGGAGTATGAGACGGTGTTTATGAAAGTAGACGTTCCAATGACTAAACCGTAACCGGTTGTTTCTACCCAAGGAACACATAGGATTATGTTGATAAAATATAATGCCTAAAAACATTACTAAGATTTTTCACATCTTTTCGTTTTGATAATTACAAAATATAAAAACGTTCAATGTAAAATTAAACGTAAACAAGTAATTAGTAGTAAATTTTCATTTTGAAATTTGTATCTCTTTAAGGTATGAATAAATAAAAGGAATTTTTTTTTCAACCTTACACTTTTATAAAATGTTGTAAACATTTTTATAAACATTACAAAACATTTTCTACAATTAAATGAAATATTTTATTCAAAATAAACATTTTGAAATTCAAATTTTCGGACCTAAAACGGCTAGAAAAGTTCCAGAAAATTCCCCCTACACAAAAGACAAACAGGGGATCCCCTAGTCTTGGGCGGCCCCCATAAATACACAGGCGGCCCCCTTAATTTTAAGGGGACCACCCACCTATTTAAGGGGACCGCCCATAGACTGACGCTCCTCCAGTTTGTCCTATAAATACTGGACTTTTCCCCCACAATTTTCTTACCTTTTGCACTCATTCTTTCTGTTCTAAAAACAGCCACACATCTCACTAAAATCCTTTGATCATTTAATCATAAAGCTTTGTTTCCAAGTGATCCAAGCTCAATTCCTTAAGTGCAAGAGAAGAATACTTTCATCATCAAGTGAAGAAGTATTACACCTCAAGTGTATATTGCAACCTTGTTGCTTTCATATAACATATTTGTAAATTAATTTTATATCTTGTATTTGTGTGTAGTAGCTAGATCTTGGCGATCTTTGTAAGTATAGTTAGATCATGGTGATCTTACCAAGTAGTGTTAGGTTATTTATGATATAAGTAGTGTGTGATAGTGAAGGTCTTGAAGTTGTGAGAGTCTTGAAAAGTTGTGAAGAAGTCGTGAAGTTGTGAAGTCGTGAAGTTGTGTTGTGATAGATTGTTCTAGCTAAAGATTAGAACTCGACATTTAGCTTTGTGTCGTAAATCCGTGTAAGCAACGTTGTGTACAGTTTTCTCCGCCATAAGGGAGTTTGTTGACATAGTGAAGAAAACTCTCGAGTTTGGTGCTCGAGGAGTGGAGTAGGGCGAAGAGGTGCTTCGTTACCGAACCACTATAAATCCTTGCGTTGTGGTTTGATTGTTCTTACTCTTATCTCTTGTCTTACTTTATTATTTTATATACTTATATTGTTCATATTGTGCAAGTGTTGAATTCACATAAAATCGAATCTAGAATTTTACAAACATACATAAACCTTAAATTTAAAAGCATTAAACTATTCAACCCCCCTTCTAGTTTTCCATAAAGCTTACTCAAAAAGTGCAGTATACTGATCTCCAATCTGAGCTTGATCGTACAAAACAAAAACTTGAAACCTGCATTATCAAAAAGGAAAAAGAATATGCTACTCTTTGGAATAATTAGTATAAAAAATGTGAGGAATGCAGATATGATAAAATTTCGTATGATAAAGCCTATAATGACATGCAAACCAAAATTAATGGTTGCAAGCTCAGTTGGAAGATCTTAACGGTAAGAGCAGTGATACTCAAGGTGCATCAAATACCCTTGACCCTTTGTCTCAGAAACTAGAAGATGAGAACGTGTCATTAGAATTCCAGGTTTTGAATTATGCCAAAGAAAATGCTCATCTTAAGACCATATACAAGAACCTGTTTGACTCCATCAAAGTGACACAAGCTCAGACCAATTCAATAATTGACTCTTTGCAAAAACAATTGTATGAAACCATCTATGAAAATGCTAAGCTAAGAGCCCAGTTATTTGATAAGGTTTCTAAACAAAAAGGAACCACAAAAGGTACAAGAACGAATACTATGTTTACAAAGCAATCAATCTTGGAAAAACCACCTTCTTCTTCTTATAAACCAGAACTTGATTCTGTCACTCCTTTTCCAAAATCCTTGGTTCTCCCCAAAGTTGATAAGATGAATGCTTTGTCTAAACCAGTCACTTTAAACTCGGCGTCTTCCACATGAGAATTGAAAGTTGTGCAAACTGTTAATGTCATTGCCCCTAGAATCTTTAAGACAAATTTAACACCCCCAAATTTACTCGCACCGGAACCAACTATTTGGGTGTTAAGTAAAAGTACAATAGTCACAAGATATAAAGGATGACTCGAAGAGACGTTTTAAAAACAAACAACATTTTCATTCCTTAGTTTTAGAGTTCAAAAGCGTAGTCCCAAAGCATCATTACCATGACATCATACAAGTTTGACATAAACAAACTAAAACAAGTATTCATTTAAGGAATGGATTTTCAAATGATGAACAAAAGTTAGCGCAAATCCTCCTTTTTAGTGCCTCCAAGCCTCCGAACTTCAATTACCTGAGATAAAACATGCTAAAAAGTCAACAAAACGTTGAGTGAATTCATAGGTTTTATAAGTGATAAAAAGTTGAACACAAGCATTTTAATATTCATAAGCATCATATAGACTTGTGGGCCAGACACTATTAACCAACAGTTGCATTGAGCTCGTGACACCGATCCCATCGACTAATTTCCATATACAAATAACAATAATGATAATTCAATGAATGCCCTCAGGCTAGGTATTTTGTCAGATACCTACTACAAATCTCTATACAATATGTTCGTACATTGGGGGTACTCACTATTCGGATCCAAACCCCCAAAAACCAGACCGGGTTGTCAAGCCCATAGCGTTATTAATTGTATGAGCGGCTACCCATCACAGGTAGTTGACGGATCATGATTGGGGTCTTATGACGAAAGCTACTCAAGCAATAATATCATCACATACGGGTCCAAGCATACAGGAAAAACCTACTTGTGTTCATTTTATAAAACTAGCATGCATCTCCCTCGCGGGGTTTAAGAAAAATATCTAAAAAGCGAGGCTATGAACTCACCGTAAGTCGAATAAGTAACGAGGATCGAGAAGCTGAATATATGAATCAAGAGAGGTCACCAACAATCACCGACAACCTATAGGATGTGACGCAACTTAGTATAGTATATAAGTAAAAACAATACGTAAGAAAATTTTGACGAGTATAGGATATGTTTCTAAGATATGTGTGGCATTGCACAATGACTTATCTAAGGTGGTTATACTCCAAAATATGATTAATAATCTGATCCTATAGGTAAACCAACATCTACTAAGTTTTATGTATTAATTCTTGTCTTATTATCAAGGTTGTAAACTTTTTGTGTTTTAGGAAAAGACGTAAAAATCTAGTTTCTAATTTTGACCTGTGTTTATGGGTGCATATATACTAATCCGTAAGGGCTATGAATATGAGGTTTTCGCCCCTGGAAAGCCCTTTGAGTCTAGTTTCCAGAATGAAAAGCCTCATCCTCTAATTATTTATCAATCAATGGGAATTGACAATTTAGTGACAGAATGTTAACCAAAATGGAACACTTTTACGGAAACGGCCATAAATCCAAATCTATAATAGAAATGAATGTGAGGCCAAATGCTGGAGCTTTCCTAAGATGTATAGTATTGACCCATACTTTAAAACTCAAACTTTTAGTTCAAAAACCTGGACATTAACACGTTTTCTAATTAATGGTCCAGACATGACCCATTTTCGTATTTTGACCATAACTTCCTCATTCGGAGGAATTGGTTGAGCATCCAACTATCTCATGATGCTAAGACCTATATATATTCACCTATATTATTTAGTCATAGGCTCCAGGCCAAAAAGTTTAAGATATACCTATGTTTACCTACTGCCTTCAAAACAGTCCTAAAATCTACTTCAAAACCCTTCCAACCATTAATTTTAATACTCTCCACTATCATGCAATGCCACAATAACCTCTTAAACAAATATCCCAATCATCAAAACATAGTGTTCATCATAATATAAAAACCAAATAAATCAAGTACATGCATGTTTATTAAGATTAGAATCAACCACATGCATGTATATAGAAATCAACAATTTAAAAAGAGAGTTTAGAGACAACTTACTACACAAGAATTTGAGACACACGATCACATAAAAACCCTAGGCGGGTGTTATGTGGCTGTCGAAATCAAGACACTAAAAACAAAAACCCTAGCTCAATTTTATTGCTTCACTCTTGCTTGTAATCACTTCTAATCGAGCCTAGAAGTTTCTTTCACACCAAGAATCAATAAAACCTTGAAGATGATTTATTTTTCTAAAATCAAGAATTCAAGAACATCATGCATGGAAGGTTTCTTATGATAAGGATTGATTACGATTTACATAAGGATGAAATTGGAGTAGAATGAAGATGAATTGGTGGTGATTTAAAGATGGAATATTGTTGTTTTTGATGATGTTGTTCGAACAGTGGAGAGAAAAAAAGAGAGACCAGGCATGGGTTTTGGTATGACAGAAGTGTTATGCGTGTAGGTGTGTGTTATATGGATTATATAGTAGGAAATCTTCCTAGTTTATATCGACTGGAATATCATATATATATATAAAATAGTCGTTGTATGAGTTGGGGTTTGTGAGAACCAAATTTTATAGAAACAAAATAGGGGATAATGTGTTTTATTTGGTATATATACTAGAATTTAGGAGTTATCTAATTAATAAAAGTATATTACTAGTATAATTCCTTAAAATAAAATAAAAATGCATACTTATTGTTTTTCTCTTTGCCTATAACCGCCCCCCTATGATAGGGTTGGGCTTGGTTGGGCTTTTGTTTGCTATTTTGCTATTTTACTTAGTTTCCTAGCCCGATAACCTATTTAACCCGCTATTTGATTACGAATAACGATTTTTTTGACGTGATTTTGTCTAAACTCAAATAAAGATGGAAAATAATAAAAATAAAATAAATTAAGCTCTCATGGCTAAATATGACTTTTATTTTTACCAAATTTTTAATAACTTATAGTATCTTGACCCGAAAGCTAGTCCGACACTCAAATTTTTGCAAAAACGCAAATTTAAACACATCACACTCGAAATAGGTTGGATACATTTTTTCCAACTAAAATGCCTCTAATGATATTTACGAGGCTATAATTACGCGTCCATTAGCTTCTCGATCGATAACAGGTGACTTACGGTCCAAAAATCGCCAGAATCCAAAATTTTCGATTTCAACCAAATTTTTGAAAATGTAGATTTATAAAATTAATATAGGAGTTAAAATAAGTAGTGACCTTTTATAAGGGAGTTTACATCCTCCTATCCTTAGGGGAGAGATGTCCCGGTGCTTGATTATCGCCATGTCCTCGCTTCTTGCTCGGGAATAGATGCGGATACTTCCTCGAGGAAAAGTCTTCCCTTTCCCATGTAAATTCTGGACCTCTCCGCGAGTTCCAACGAACCTTAATGATAGGGATCTGGCTCTGCTTCAATTGCTTTACTTCACAATCCATAATTTCCATTGGTTCTTTGATAAAGTGCAATTTATCATCCTATTGAATTTTTTCGAGTGGAATAACCAGGTTCTCATCCGCGAGGTACTTATTGATATTAGAAACATGAAACATATTATGAATGCTATGAAGTTTTTCCGGTAATTCTAATCGATAAGCCACATGACCAATTCTCTCAATGATCTTGAACGGTCCCACATAACGTGGACTCAACTTTCCCCGTTTACCAAAATGAATTACGCCCTTCCAAGGTGAAACCTTGAGCATAACCATATCACCTACATCAAACTCCATCGGCTTTTGTCTCACATCCATATAACTCTTTTGTCGGCTTCTGGCAGTAAGCAAACGGTTCTTAATTTGAATGATCTTCTCTGTGGTTTCACGAATTAACTCGGGCCCAGTTAGTTGGTTATCCCAAACTTCGCTCCAACAAACAGGCGATCTACACTTTCGCCCGTAGAGTGCTTCAAACGGCGCCGCCTTGATGCTAGCATGGTAACTGTTGTTATAAGAGAACTCGACCAGAGGCAAGTGTCGATCCAACTTCTGCCGAAATCAATTACGCAGGCACGCAACATATCTTTAAGAGTTTGGATCGTTCTCTCACTTTGACCATCCATCTCCGGGTGGTATGCCGTACTCATTCTTAAGTTCGTTCCTAAAGCATTTTGAAGGGGCCTCCAAAACCTAGACGCAAATCGACTATCATGGTCCAAAATAATCGACAACGGTACACTATGCCTACCGACAACTTCCTTCAAATACAGCCAGGTGAGTTTTTCCATACTATCAGTTTTCTTCATTGGCAAAAAGTGAGCCGATTTAGTCAACCGATCGACAATTACCCAAATAGAATCGTAACCACTAGACGTTCTTGGAAGTCCCGTAACAAAATCCATAGTAATATGTTCCCACTTCCATTCAGGAATTTCAGGTTGCTGTAGAAGTCCTAACGGTCATTGATGCTCAGCTTTGACTTTAGCACACGTTAGGCATTTACTAACATATGTGGCAATGTCGGCTTTCATATTTAGCCACCAGTATAACTTCTTCATGTCTTGGTACATTTTTTTGGAACCCGGATGAATAGAATATTTTGACTTATGAGATTCGTGCATAATAAAGTCCCATAGTCGCCAAATAATGGCAACCACACACGATTTTTAAAATACTGAATCCCATTGGAGTGGATCTCAAAGATAGGCTTCAACAATCGGCCCCTATTTTTCGCTTTGACATTTTCTTATTTCATAGCTTCCAATTAGGCCTTGAGTATTCTTTCGGACAGGTCGGTGCATGTAGACATCACCAAAGATCGAACCCTCAAGGGCTTATCTCAAACCTTCCTGCTGAGAGCATCGGCTACCACATTGGCCTTGCTGGAATGGTAACAGATTTCACAATCATAATCACTTAATAGTTCGATCCATCGCCATTGCCTCATATTTATCTCCTTTTGATCCAAAATATATTGTAGACTCTTGTGATCGGTGTACATAACACATTTTGTACCATAGAGGTAATGTCTCTAGAGTCTAAGAGCAAAAACCACAACACCCAATTCAAGATCATGAGTAGTGTAGTTTTCTTCATGAGTTTTCAATTGTCGGGAAGCATAGGCAATCACTTTATCCCGTTGCATTAATACTGCACCATAACCCTTGAGCGATGCGTCTCAATAAACAATGAAATCATAAAGACCTTCAGGCAAAGCTAGAATTGGGGCAGTGCATAGGTCTCATTTAACCTTTTGGAATGCTTCATCCTCGTCCGCTCCCCACTCAAATTTCTTATTCGTTTGAGTAAGTTTGGTAAGCGGCTTGGCGATCAAAGAAAATCCTTCGATGAATCTTCTATAATAACTGGCTAATCTGATAAATTGCCTCACTTCGGTTGGTGACGTCGGGGCAGGCCAATTTTTGATAGCTTTAA
Source organism: Tanacetum coccineum (assembly GCA_026074375.1). Classification (NCBI taxonomy): domain Eukaryota; kingdom Viridiplantae; phylum Streptophyta; class Magnoliopsida; order Asterales; family Asteraceae; genus Tanacetum; species Tanacetum coccineum. The sequence goes on along the minus strand of BQNB010099952.1, from coordinate 12,917 downwards.
TTTTTGCGGGATCAACATGAACGCCTTTACTGTTGATAACATGACCAAGGAATTGGACGGACTCTAACCAGAAATTACATTTTGAGAATTTGGCATACGATTTCTCTTTCTTGAGCAAGTCCAAAATGATCTTTAGATGCTCACTATGTTCTTCCTTGCTCTTGGAGTAGATGAGAATATCGTCGATGAATACGATTATGAATTTATCAAGATACGGCTTACAGACACGATTTATCAAATCCATGAACACCGTCGGTGCATTGGTTAGACCAAAGTGCATTACTTGGAATTCATAGTGACCATACCTTGTTTGAAAAGCGGTGATGGGGATATCCTCTTCTCGAACGCGGAGTTGATGATACCCCGAACGTAGATCAATTTTTGAATATACACTTGAACCTTGAAGTTGATCGAATAAATCGTCAATTCTTGGGAGAGGATAGCGGTTTTTGACCGTCAACTTATTTAGTTCTCGATAATCGATACACATACGAAATGACCCATCCTTTTTCTTTACGAACAATACCGGAGCTCCCTAGAGTGACGAGCTCGGGCGAATGAATCCTTTCTCCAACAATCTTTCAATTGTTCAGACAATTCTTTCATTTATGATGGAGCTAAGCGATAAGGTGCATGGGCAACATGAGCAGCACCCGACACAAGATCAATTTTGAATTTAACTTGTCGAGGCGGTGGAAGTCCCGGCAAGTCATCAGGGAATACTTCAGGAAAATCATGAATTACCGGTACATCTTCGAGATGTTTCTCAGATTTCTCCTTCTCGGTAACGTGAGCTAAGAATAGATGATATCCTTTTTTGATGTATTTTCTTGCCTTAATACAGGATATCACTTTTAATCGGGAAGAATTGCTATCACCCTTAACCACTAACGTTCGATTCTTAATCGGAATGTGCACCTCCTTTTTACCACAGATGATGACGGCATCATTATCGGCTAACCAATCCATGCCAATTATGACTTCAAAAGTACCAAGTTCTATAAGCATTAGATCGATTTTAAATATATGGTTGACTAGATTTAAAGTGCACCCCTTTAATACGGTATTTGTACTAGCGATCCTTCCATCGGCTAACTTGACCTCATAACTAGGGGTGGCAATTCAGGTCGGGTTCAGGTTGTCGGGTTCGAGTTGACAGGTTGGTGGGTCAGAAAACCCCAACCCGAACTTGACCCATTTAAATAATCGGGTCAGCTATGTCAACCTTAACCTGTTTATTGTCAATTAAATAAGTAAGACTAGCATTTATGAAACTCTTGTCCGACCCCGAATCAAACAACATGCTAAAATAACAATTATTGAGCAGAAACGTACCAGTCACCACATTTGGGCCTTGGGCTTGATCGACATCTTTCACGGCATAAACATGGCCACTTGCATTCCTTCCATCCTGCTTCTTCTTCTCGGGACACAATTTACTGTTGGCAAGGTGATTCGGGTCCCCACACTTGAAACAAACCCTAATCGGCTCAGCATTAGCACCAGTGGCTACTCCCTTACCACGGCAATCCCTAACATGTTGTCCCCTCTTTCCACATTTACTGCATTTCACCGGGCAATTTCCAAAATGCGACATTTGTTTAGGAGGCATGATTCTATCACGACACAGGAAAAGAAAAGTGTAAGTACTCATACCATTGGTATAATTATAACTTACAGGAATAATAAAATTATCATATGAGCAACAATCAAGGAAGCGAACAATTGGATAATCATATAAGCAATCACAACACAGTAATTAAAGATCAAAGTAGTTATCTTCATTAAGCACCCCAAAATTAGTACAATGCTGTAGTGTTTTACAAAACGTGACCTAATCTGGGTTCGCCATGATAATATGCGAATATGAGGGATACGTATAAGGTCACTATATTTAATAAAATTTATGCAAAGTACGAATGTATGCAAAATATATATGAATGTATGCAAATATGAATGTATGCAACTATGAATGTATGCAATAC
>BQNB010099951.1:0-17442 GCA_026074375.1 Tanacetum coccineum | reverse complement strand
ATTCTGCATGGTTCAAGGAAAAGATGTTGTTGGTTCAACACAGGAATCTGGTCAAGTTTTGGATAAAGAATAATTGGCATTTCTAGCAGATGCATGAATTCCATATGGTCAAGCTATTCAGACAAAAATTCCACAGAATGCTACCTTCCAGACTGATGATCTAGATGCTTATGATTCTGACTGTTATGATATCTCTTCAGTAAAAGCGGTTCTTATGGCTAATCTTTCTAGTTACAATTCAAACATCCTCTCCGAGGTACAACAACATGACTCTTATCAAAATAATGATATGATTAATCAAAGTGTGCAAGAGACGTAGAATTTTGAACAATCTCTTATTGATTTTGTTCCAAATAACGAAATGACAATTGATAGTAATATCATTTCTTATGAACAATATTTGTAACAAACGCAAAATGCGATTGTTCAAGATACCAACAAGATTCTTTGATAATATTTATGTTTGAAAAGATGTCTAAACAAATGTCTAATCAAGTAACTCATTGGGATAAGGTTAATTAGGAAACCATAACTGTTAATGAATCCTTAACCGCTGAGCTTGAAAGATATAAGGAACGAGTCAAAATGTTTGAACAATGACTTAATATTAATTTGAGCAGTCGTGAAAAAATGATTGATTCACAAATAGATGACATGATTCGAAATAGGAATGCACTTAAGCAAGAAATTGACTCACTTAAACAGACTTTTTCTAAACAAGTCAAGGAAAAGGAATCGTTATTGCATACATTTACTGTTTTCAAAAAGGAATCCAAAGAAAAAGAAAATAAATACATGGACAAGGAAATTGATTTAAAAAAGAAAATAAAAGATCTGGATAATATTGTTTATAAAGTGGGTCAATCTGCACAAATAGTGCACATGTTAATGAAACCACAAGTTTTTTATGATGATACTCACAAACAAGCTCTTGGTTATCAAAAATTATTTTATCTTAAGAAAGCTCGGCAGATTAAGACAACGTTGTATGATGGGATTATGATATCTAAGAAACATGATGTGATTTCTGTGGTTGATGAAGAAGAGACTTTGATTTTAAAGGAAGAGAGTCGATCAAAAATGCTTGCAAAACAAAATGCTCAAATTTCAAAAGAAAAAAATTAATATTTCTCCAATTAATTATAACGAGTAGAATAAATTGGTTGAAGATTTTAGAAAATGTTTTGTTCCACAAATGCAATTGTCTGCAGAACAAGCTTTCGGTTACCGTTCTTGGGAGGCAAACCACCCTAAGTCGACAACTGATTGTACTCAAACACCAGTTGAAATAGAGGTTCCTAAAGAACTTCTAAAGGTAAGTTTGGTAAAAACAAGTTTTCAAAAGCTAAAAAATTACCTTGCCAGTTTTGACAAGGTGGTAAAAGTAAGAACCACACCTGATGTAATAACTGAGAGTTTATGGGGTTTTGAACACACCAAAAAGGTTTTCATAGATGTCACACCCCGACTCAGGTGGAAACACGAGGCGCGACGGAGAATTGATAATCACAACACAAGATACAAGATAGAAAAATACTAAAATGCATTCAAGATAAGTGTCATGACATTCCCCGACCACAAGTAGCACTTGGGTAAAGATCCGTTAAAGAACACATCACATAGCCAAAAAGATTACAATCCAAATTCCCACGCAAGGGATAAAGCTAGTCTCAAGATAACATAATCCAAAATGCTCAAGATCAATCAAAATAACAAATGCAACTCTCTCAGAAGATAGATCCATACTAGATGCCCTTAAGGTCTGCTAAAGCTCGCAATGAAACTTCACTGATCATTAACATTACCTGAAAATAATACTCGAAAAGATCAACATAAAGTTGGTGTTGGGAATTCTGAGTTACTACTGCTAGTATTACTTTACTACTGTTGGTTCAAGATTGATACTGCTACTAAAGACTGAAGAAAATAAACTAAGTCATTAGTACTGCTTATTGTAATAGTTAGTACTGTTAGTTATAGTTAGTATTGTTAGTACAAAATGTTAGTTTATTAGTACTGTTAGTTATAGTTAGTACTGTTAGTATAAAATGTTAGTTTATTAGTACTGTTAGTTAGTTTATTAGTACTGTTAGTATAAGAAGTTAGTACTGCTTATGTGAAATGCATGAGATATATTAGGAATAGATATGCATGATCACTTAACGCGTTTTGTAAGCCCATTAAGGTTTCCTTGGTGTATAAAAGGAACCCTACGACATAGTTAGAATTATGAATTCATAGCTAGTTATTCTGTAACCTTAGCAGAATATTTGCATTCAATATATTAAAGTTTAGTATTCATTGTTCTTCTTAGTATTGCAAGTTAGATTTCGCATAACTTGTAGTATTCACAATCATAGTTTCTCAGTGCCAAACGCCGTCCGTCACTACCTAAATCCAGTTTAAATGTCCAGATTTTATGATATACGCTCCAAAATGTGTTTTCAAAGTTGATGCATAGAAGTCAGATGCTTTGTACGGTCACCCTTAACGATATTAGGGTGTATGGTTGAACGAATTAGTTTCAAAGATAACCTGTTCTAGTTCATACCTTAGAATAAATATTACATATACTATTTAAGTATAATAGGTAAGTAATTAAGAGACACTATAATAGGTATTTAGGAATTATTTTCGGTAATGTTCATTCGGTAACCTTAGTTACTTTAATTATATGTAAATATTTATAGGAAAAAGAGACGTTTATTCATACTAAACGACTTGGGGGAAGTTTTCATATTTTATAATTATAATATATATATATATATATATATATATATATATATATATATATTGTCTTTTAGTCGACTTATTAAAACAATAATATTTTATTATTTTGTCATAAAAGTAAGTTTTGAGTAAAAATCTAAGTATATGATTTTTACTAAATTTTGGCATGACCCATTTGTTTATACAACGTTTTCCAATGTTTTAAACCTTAATTTCAAACATTTTCTCCCAATTTCACCATTTTCCGACAAGATGCCAAAATCTATACTTCACAACGTTTATCAAAACATGTTTCCTCAAATGACTAATTCACATATATGTAATTATATAAGTATGTTTCACTTTTAAACGTCTATTTTAATCACGTAAAATGACTAGTTTTTGCTTATTGGGTCCAATATCATATATAATATCAAATATAAGTCCGAGAAATAAACCACAACGCAAGCCAAGACTCACGGACCAAGACCAAGCCAAGGTTTGGCTTGTCTTATTGGGTCGTGACCCCTTTAAGCCGAAATTAAGCTATCCGTAGCTTATTTTCAAACCGTTAAGCTTCGTTAGGCCTTAATATCATACTAAGCTATAACCAAAAGCCACAAAAATAAGCCGGACCACAATAAGCCGCGGCTTATTGGGCCTTATTGGGCCATGAGCTTTATAAGCCCAAAATAAGTCCATTAAGCTTTTAAATAAGCTAATAAGCTTCTTAGTTCTTTTAGACACCAAAATAAGCTATCATAATACGCATATAACAATAAGATACCATAGATAAATAACCAAAACCATGATTCCTTAAACCCTTATTCCAACCGAATATTATTAAGCTAAAATAAGCCGAATAAGCTTATTATTTAAGCTAGACCGAAAATAGAGCTAATTACTTAGATGATCCAAAGACGTGACGAATTCTACTTTATTTTTTTCCCGACTTCTTTTTTTCCAATTTATTTTGCGAGAATGCGCGAACGCACGACTCCACTGGAATGCTGCCAAGTGGCATTCTGTACGAGGATGTTTTTTGTCCGACTTTTATGTTTTTTCACGAACTGGAGGTAGTTTTGCATGACAAAGTTTGTCGTTTTCAGATAGACAAAACTTCTTCGAAAAATATCTTGGGAAATTTGCATTTGTTTTCAACCCGACTTTTTTAAAATTTCAACCCGATTTTTTAAAAAAAATTGCAAAAGAGCCCGACTTATTTAAAATTAGAATTTACTGTATATTTACACATTATTCGTTGATATTTAACCATACTTTTAACTTTAGTTAACCCACTAAACATAATTGAAAATTATATCTAACCCAAAATATAAGACATCCAAGTCATAACATAGTAAAACAAACAATTTTCTTGTGTATGATGCATATTTGCAGAAGTTGTAATCAAGACGAGCCACATCACACTTATTATGAGATGAAAACAAAAAGTTACCATATATCTCTGATAAAAACCAACATTGTGGTAACGATTAAAATCTAGTTTTATCTTAAGGGTTTCTACCCCCCATCACCACGCAGCCTGAACACTCGCAGACAAATCCGAGCCTCAAGGTTTGATCAATTTGTTAGAAATAACAAACGATTAAACATCTAGTTTATCTTTAAGAGTTTCAACCTCACCACGTAGCCTTAACACCTTCACAGACAAATCCCGAGCCTCACTGTTTATCAATTTTTTAGACATAACAAACCAATGATAGGTTGTATTCCCCTTTCGAGTAGAGGAAGACTCCTAAAACGTAAAATAAAAGGAAGAGAGAGAGAGGGAGAGAGAGAGAGTCATTGATATCATCTTTTGTGAAAGCATTACAATAGGAAGGCACATAAATAACAAATATGACTGGACACTTGTCCCATAACATCTAGTAGCCTCACATGGCATAGTCTTGTAGACGTGAAGGTAATTTGATGGTTCTTTTTGGTCTTTGACCCTTTGTGATTGCACCAGAAAGAATCTTACAAGATTCATCACATGGAGCAAAGTCAGGAACAGACTTAGGAGAACAGGGCACTGATCAGCCAAAACCACATGCTTTCCTTTCTTAAAGGACGGAGGTATAGCTGTCCTTTGAGCCACCGGTCAAGCAAGAACACCTCGACTCATAAAAAAAGGAACAACCTCGGCACCAACGACATTATTAGCCACCAGACCAGCAACAACCATCTCAAGCTCTTCATCAGGAACGTTAGTGACAGAACTCGCAAGGCTACCTACCGACATAGGAATCTCAAGCTCTTTCAAAGTCATATTTGGAAGAACAAAGTTCAGGATTAGCAAAAGAATAGTAGAAGATGAACAATAAATACGAAACATGAAACTAATTAAGCATATATGTAATTAATAACTATATATAAACTAAGCATGCTTCGTGTATTTAATATTGTCTTGAAAAAATAAAACTCTTTTACCCATAAAAATGTCTAGTTAAAATGCCAAAGAACCATCGGTCAAATAATATATGTTGATTGGGCAATGGTGACTATTAGGTAGCTTGCCGGTTTTGTATGTCAACCAACACCAACAGGTACCCATAAAACAAGCTCCTCATAAGACATAGACCTAACATCTCACTTCCTTTTTTCATGACTTTTTTACTTTAGATGTCACCTCCTCATCAGACGCATTGAAAGTCAAGTTTTTATAATACCCCATTCTGCTAAGTTTTTACTAGGGTACATGGGTAATATACAAGTCAATTAACCCATACATTTAGCCATATCATACATTTTCTTCATATCCCCGTCACCTTCAACAATTGTCAAACCGTTTTCAAGGGTACATCTAGGAATACAATAAAAGATTGCCCAAATATGACATTTTAGTTTATAGGACAACATGTATAGCATTTTAAAGTAACTCCTCATGTTCATATCATACATGGTATTCCATGAAAACAACATCGTAGTTAACTTTGAAGACACAATAATTTTCAGGGGATATGCCTGCTCAACTTCATCTCAAATCATTATGGATGTGGGTTGAATGGTTTGAGTATGAATTAAGTTTGGAAATGTAAAATTCAAACAGATTGGGTGAGTTAGTGCATAATAAGTGATTCAGTTGCTTGCATAAGGTATCTGAAACTGTAAGCATATGTTTGGCTTAAGTAGCAGAATTATGTTAGTTAGTTTTGTCTGAGATATGACTATTGTATCCGATATCATATGTTAAGTATGTCTTGTTTTTCATTTGTGTATTCGTTTGTTGTAGGCATGTCTATCCTTTTACTAAATTGATGTAATTGTCATTAATTATTAATATAAAAGTTTACCTTTGCACCAAAAATATAGAGGGCTTTCTAAAATATAAAGGGCTTTCTAAAATCAAATATTCATTTAAGTGGGCTTTGGAAGTAATCCATATGAACCCGCCAAAAATGTCTACACAGTTTACACTTTGAAAAAATGAAACGACATGCAACTTTGGAAAAGGAAGAGACACGTCAATTATGATGGATAGAGAGTATTTACACGGTTGCCATAAAGTAGTATTTACACAAGTGGTTTACGTTCAGAAATATCATCTTGGAGAATTACGTGAAACCTCCAACTCTACAGACATTTCAATGATGTGGACTGTAATTGATGGTATAGAGAGTTGAATACAATTAGTGAACCCTCCAATAAGTGAGAACCTTGATGCGGTGCTAGAGAACTCCAAGAAAGTTTGAATATGAGGCATGCGATTATAAATGTGTTGCATTCTTTAGAGAACAACAAGATCAAGAGTTGGATTTGATGAGGGACCTTATGCTGAAGATCTCTGAGGAACAGTTAAGGACCTTTGAAAAAAGGGAGTTCATTGGTTATATTAAAAACTTAGATGGTTTTTTGTTATCACAAGGAATTGCCTAATTATGTTCCATGCAAGGTTTATTTTAATACTTATTTTGGTTTATTACTTATTACTTATGTTTATGTATTAAACCCATGAATATGGTCATTCTAGTAATGATTTATTTAACTTATGATTTTATTGTATTAAACGTGGGTGTTTGTTTACTTATGGTTATTTGTTTTCCTTAACACAAAACTAACATCAAAACATGCACAAATAACTAACAATTAAAGATCACAATTTGCAAAGATTAGACACATTATTTGTAGTATGATGAGTTAACAAGCACCGTCTAGAACAACGGGAAGGCGATCCTGTATCATAATTTACAGTCATGTAAGTCTAACAGATGGTCATTTATATTTTAAGCATTAAAATTTGTTACTTGTTGTTTGTTTTTAGCCAAATGACATATCATTGTTAATTTGCTAGTATAATGTGTTGTATTGGTAAAAACAGCAATATGGAAATAACATGCTGCATAGATAAACATTTACATAAGCATAATTTCATTAAGATCTTAGGACAAAAGACTATAACACTAGACACATAAACCACATAAGAAAACATAACACAACCTTAAGTTGTTAGTTTGGGCTGATTCTGAGGACAAAAGATGCAAAAGAGAACATAGCCAAACCCTAACAACTAGAACACAAATGAAACAATTGACAAAAGATGAGTGTAAGCACTAAAGATAACATGACGGAAGCATCACTGACGGTGCAACTTAGTAATGAAAGAGATTTTCTTCAAGACCTTAAGTTGAGTTTCACTTATTAATTTAATCATCTCCCTAGATTAATCCAATTCATCATTCTTAAGCTCCTTAATCAATTTGAAAGACTCAACAACAAGATTAGACCCAAACAAAATCCTTTGCATTTCCATTATTTGGTCCTGCCTCTCTTGACAACGAATGGTCAACTCTTGGCAGATTACATACGTTTCCCTAATTAACTTAAATCCCTTTCATTATTAGTCTCAAGAGTCAAACCTATATGCATAGGTACCATAACAACAGATTGGTTTGTTTTTTTAACAGCATAAACAGATTAGTGTCTTAGAACATGAAATCCCAAACCATAATCTTTCATTGCCTTATCAGCCTTCTCAACTGGATTTAACTTTCTCTTCTTGTTTGATATTTCCAAAGGGAAGTACATTGGAACATGCACTCTCGTCTTCGTTCTTTTTTTTCCTCTTCCTTGGTCTTTCAATCTCCTCATCAACCACATTTTCTATCCTTTCCAACTATTCTTTAACAGCTACAACTGGAGCATCAACACCTACCACATTTTCTTTTAGTTCATCATTCAGAAAAGGAAATCGTTCAAGTAGATCATCTAGCTCAGCAAACAACTCTGCGTTCTCTCCAGCTTCATCATCTCTATGGTAAGGATTTTGTTGCCAATCATATGGATCCACTTGCTATAACAAATCATCATCATCATTCCATGTCTCAAGATCCCCTACCAGCCCACTTATGCTACAGTCATAATCACTATCATACATTAGAGGATGAAAGTTATAATACACAGGCACTTGCATCTCCTGTTCAGCTTTGACCACCTTTGTCATGTTTATAGGATCCTGACTTAAATCTAAACCAAACGCAAAGTCATTCTCAAATAACTGTATTCTGAACTGGAATTCTTCACTCCGCCTCTTATTCCTTTTTTCATTCATGCTTTCAGAAGACCATGGTGGGTGCTCACTAATGTCAGAATCAGATAAACTTCTAGAAGACCATGGTGGGTGGTCTACTTTACTTGTTGAATCCATATTTCTAGTCTGAACATCATTTTCATTTAACAACAATGATTGACCACTATATCCAGTCTCACTATCTTCATTGACCTCATCATCCTCCATAATTTCCTCAATAACCACACCCTTACCCTTACCAGAAACAACTTCCATCGTGTGCTTTTCAATGTACACCTTAATTTCTTTATAACTAGGTACATACTTTAATAGACTAAGCACATCTTGGTGAGAAATTAATGGTACTAATCCCTCATCCAAGGATTTTTTAGGTATCCTGAAATGGGAAAACAAAAAGCTACCACCCTTGATACCTAAGTCCTCTAACATTGCATCAAACTCGTATATGGAAAACCTTTTGCTGCCAACTAAATCAAACCATTCTATTACTGCATAATGATATCCCCTATCTAGTAGTGAGGTAAAATTTCCACCGTGATGGATTTTTAGTGTAAACAGATGGTCATATGATTCTGTGTAAAAAACATCAATTTTTACTCACACTTCGCATGCTTCAAACATGATATTAAAACAAACTAATCAAAAAAATTAAAGTAAACGAAGCTTACCATAAATGACTCCTAAATCTTGGATGGAGGTACTACGTGCTCGATTCTGACCAAATGTAGGTGCTAACATTTTAAGATGTTTATTTTGCTATTTTAGGGAATATGATGAAATGAGAAATGAGAAGAAAATGAAATACCGTAGAGGTTATGGGGACATGTGATATATGCAAACTGGCATGATAGTGGTACATGTGGGAAATGAAAAGTGTGCCCATCACACTTTAGGGTAACCATTGTTTTTTATTCAATCTCAATTTGATTACGTACTAGCATTTCACTCTAAAATTCTAAAATTAATTTTTTCAGTTTCATTTTCAATATTTCATTTTGGCTCCAGACTTTCCCCCTAAAACCTTTGACTCATCTCACGTCAACTCACGCGTTAAACATCACTCATTAATACCGCTTCAACTCACCCGTTAAACATTTATCGTATATATCACATCGACGCACGCGTTAAACGACACTCATGTCTATCACGCCGACTAACACGTTTAGCGTCTCATGTACATTAATACCACGTCGACTCACCGGATCGCCCCTATAACGAACAACTCCGTTTAATATAAATTAACGTAAAACAACGCAAATGTACAGAGAAATCCACATATCACTTTGACACGTGCGTTTAACGTCTAATGTATATCAATATATCACTTCGACTAACCGGTTTAACATCACGTGTATATCAATAACACATCGACTCGCCCTTTAAATGTATCTCAAGTGCATCGATATCACATCAACTCTCTCGTTTAACATCTATGTATATCAATATCACATCGACTAACACGTTTAGGGTCTCATGTATATCAATACCGCCTCGACTAACCCGTTTACCGTCTCTTGTTAAGAAAATTCTCATCAACTCACCCGTTTAACGAACTACTCTGTTTAACAAAAATTAACGTAAAACTTCACAAATGTGAAAAGGAAGTCATATATCACTTCTACTAACCAGTTTAACGTCTCATGTATATCAACACCACCTCGATTCGTTCGTTAGACGTCACTCGTGTTTATCGCGCAAACTCATTCGTTTAACGTCTCATGTATATATCAATCAATATCACATCGTCTAACCGCTTTAATAACACATGTATATCAACACCACCTTGACTCATCCGTTAAACGTCACTCATGTATATCAATACCGCCTCGACTAACCCGTTTAACATCTCCTGTTAAGCAAATTCTCATCAACTCACCCGTTTAACGAACTACTCTGTTTAACAAAACCTAACGTCACTTATGTATATCGCATCGACTCATTCGTTTAACGTCTCATGTATATCAATATCACATCGACTAACTGCTTTAATATCTCATGTACATCAATACCGCTTCGACTCACCCATTAAATGTCTATCGTGTATATCACATTGACGCACGCATTAAACGTCACTCATGTATATCACATCGACTAACATGTTTAGCGTCTCATGTACATTAATACCACCTTGACTCACCTGTTTAACGAGTCGTGTTAAGCAAAATCTCATCAACTCGCCCCTATAACGAACGACTTCGTTTAACATAAATTAACAAAAAACAATGCAAATGTACAGAGAAATCCACATATCACTTCAACTCGTGCGTATAACGTCTAATGTATATCAGTATATCACTTCGACTAACCAGTTTAACGTCAAGTGTATATCAATAGCACATCGACTCGCCCTTTAAACGTCTCTCAAGTGCAGAGATATCACATCGACTCTTCTGTTTAACATCTATGTATATCAATATCACATCGACTAATACGTTTAGCGTCTCATGTATATCAATACCGCCTCGACTAACCCATATAACGTCTCTTGTTAAGCAAATTCTCATCAACTCACCCATTTAACGAATGACTATGTTTATCAAAAAATAACATAAAACCTCTCAAATGTACAAAGGAAGTCATATATAACTTCTACTAACCCGTTTAACGTCTCATGTATATCAACACCACCTTGACTCGCTCGTTAGACGTCACTCGGTATATCACGCGTACTCATTCATTTAACGTCTCATGTATATATCAATCACTATCACATCGTCTAACCGCTTTAACAACACATGAATATCAACACCACCTCGACTCACCAGTTAAATGTCACTCATGTATATCAATACCGCCTCGACTAACCTGTTTAACGTCTCCTGTTAAGAAAATTCTCATCAACTTACCCGTTTAATGAACGACTCCGTTTAACAAAAATTAACGTCACTTATGTATATCGCATCGACTCATTCGTTTAACGTCCCATGTGTATCAATATCACATCGACTAACCGCTTTAATATCTCATGTACATCGATACCGCCTCGACTCACCCATTAAACGTCTATCGTGTATGTCACATTGACGCACACGATAAACGTCACTCATAACACGTTTACCATCTCATGTACATCAAAACCACCTTGACTCACCCGTTTAACGTGTCGTGTTAAGCAAAATCTCACTGGCTCACCCCTATAACGAACAACTCCGTTTAACATAAATTAACGCAAAACAACATAAATGTAAAGAGAAATCCGCATATCACTTCGACTCGTGCATTTAATGTCTAATGTATATCAATATATCACTTCAACTAACGGTTTAACGTCACGTGTATATCAATAGCACAACGACTCGCCCTTTAAACGTCTCTCAAGTGCATCGATATCATATCGACTCTCCCGTTTTACATCTATGTATATCAATATCACATCGACTAACACATTTAGCGTCTCATGTATATCAATACTGCCTCGACTAACCCGTTTAACGTCTCTTGTTAAGCAAATTCTCATCAACTCACCTGTTTAACGAACGGCTCCATTTAAAAAAAATTAACGTCACTCATGTATACTGCATCGACTCATTCGTTTAACGTCTCATGTATATCAATATCACATCGACTAACCGCTTTAATATCTTATGTACATCAATATCGTCTCGACTCACCAGTTAAACGTATATCGTGTATATCACATCGACGCACGCGATAAACGTCACTCATGTATATCACGTCGACTAACACGTTTAGCGTCTCATGTACATCAATACCACCTCGATTCACCCGTTTAACGTGTCGTGTTAAGGAAAATCTCACCGGCTCGCCCCTATAACGAACAACTTTGTTTAACATAAATTAACATAAAACAAGCAAATGTACAGAGAAATCCACATATCACTTTGACTCTTGCATTTAACGTCTAATGTATATCAATATATCACTTCGACTAACCGGTTTAACGTCACGTATATATCAATAGCACATCCACTCGCCTTTTAAACGTCTCTCAAGTGCATCGATATCACATCGACTCTCCCGTTTAACATCTATGCATATCAATATCACATCGACTAACACGTTTAGCGTCTCATGTATATCAATACCGCCTTGACTAACCCATTTAACGTCTCTTGTTAAGCAAATTCTCATCAACTCACCCGTTTAATGAACGACTTTGTTTATCAAAAATTAACGTAAAACCTCGCAAATGTACAAAGAAAGTCATATATCACTTCTACTAACCCGTTTAACGTCTCATGTATATCAACACCACCTTGACTCGCTCGTTAGACGTCACTTGTGTATATCACGCGTACTTATTCGTTTAACGTCTCATGTATATATCAATAAATATCACATCGTCTAACCGCTTTAACAACACATGTATATCAACACCACCACGACTCACCCGTTAAACGTCAGTAATGTATATAAATACCGCCTCGACTAACCCATTTAACGTCTCCTGTTAAGAAAATTCTCATCAACTCACCTGTTTAACGAACGACTCTGTTTAACAAAAATTAACGTCAATCATGTATATCGCATCGAGTCATTCGTTTAACGTCTCATGTATATCAATATTACATCGAGTAACCCCTTTAATATCTCATGTACATCAATACCGCTTCGACTCACCCGTTAAACGTCTATCGTGTATATCACATCGACGCATGCGTTAAACGTCACCCATGTATATCACGTTGACATACACGTTTAGCGTCTCATGTACATCAATACCATCTCGACTCACCCATTTAACGTGTCGTGTTAAGCAAAATCTCACCGGATCGCCCCTATAACGAACAACTCCGTTTAACACAAATTAATGTAAAACAACGCAAATGTACAGAGAAATCTACATATCACTTCGACTCGTGCGTTTAACGTCTAATGTATATCAATATATCACTTTGACTAACCGGTTTAACGTCATGTGTATATCAATAGCACATCGACTCGCCTTTAAACATCTCTCAAGTGCATCGATATTACATCGACTCTCCCGTTTAACATCTATGTATATCAATATCACATCGACTAAAACGTTTAGCGTCTCATGTATATCAATACCGCCTCGACTAACCCGTTTAACGTCTCCTGTTAAGCAAATTCTCATCAACTCACCCGTTTAACGAACGAGTCCGTTTAACAAAAATTAACTTCACTCATGTATATCGCATTGACTCATTCGTTTAACATCTCATGTATATCAATATCACATCGACTAACCGTTTTAATATCTCATGTACATCAATACCGCCTCGACTCACCCGTTAAACGTCTATAGTGTATATCACATCGATGCACGTGTTAAACGTCACTCATATATATCACGTCGACTAACATGTTTAGCGTCTCATGTACATCAATACCTCCTCGACTCACCTGTTTAACGTGTCGTGTTAAGCAAAATCTCACCAGCTCGCCCCAATAACGAACAAATCCGTTTAACACAAATTAACGTAAAACAAGTAAATGTTTAGAGATATCCACACATCACTTCGACTCGTGCGTTTAACATCTAATGTATATCAATATATCACTTAGGCTAACCGGTTTAACATCACGTGTATATCAATAGCACATCGAGTCGGCCTTTAAACGTCTCTCAAGTGCATCAATATCACATCGACTCTCCCGTTTAACATCTATGTATATCAATATCACATCGACTAACACGTTTAGCGTCTCATGTATATCAATACCGCCTCGACTAACCCGTTTAACGTCTCTTATTAAGCAAATTCTCATCAACTCACCCATTTAACGAATGACTTCGTTTATCATAAATTAACATAAAACCTCGCAAATGTACAAAGGAAGTCATATACCACTTCTACTAACCCGTTTAACGTGTCATGTATATCAACACCACCTAGACTCGCTCGTTAGACGTCACTCATGTATATCGCGCGTACTCATTCGTTTAACGTCTCATGTATATATCAATCAATATCACATCTTCTAACTGCTTTAACAAGACATGTATATCAACACCACCTTGACTCACCCGTTAAACGTCACTCATGTATATCAATACCGCCTCAACTAACCCGTTTAACGTCTCCTGTTAAGCAAATTCTCATCAACTCACCCGTTTAACGAACGACTTCGTTTAACAAAATTTAACGTCACTCATGTATATCGCATCGACTCATTCGTTTAACGTCTCATGTATATCAATATCACATCGAGTAACCGCTTTAATATCTCATGTACATCAATACCGCTTTGACTCACCCGTTAAACGTCTATCATGTATATCACATCGATGAACGCGTTAAACGTCACTCATGTATATCATGTCGACTAACACGTTTACAATCTCATGTATATCAATACCACCTCGACTCACCCGTTTAACGTGTTTTGCTAAGAAAAATCTCACCGGCTTGCCCCTATAACGAACAACTCCGTTTAATATAAATTAACGTAAAACAACGCAAATGTATAAAGAAATCCACATATCACTTTGACTCGTGCGTATAACGTCTAATGTAAATCAATATATCACCTCCACTAACCAGTTTAACGTCACGTGTATATCAATAGCACATCGACCCGCCCTTTAAACGTCTCTCAAGTGCATCGAATCTCATCGACTATACCGTTTAACATCTATGTATATCAATATCACATCGACTAACACGTTTAGCATCTTATGTATATCAATACTGCCTCGACTAACCCGTTTAACGTTTCTTGTTAAGAAAATTCTCATCAACATACCCCTTTAACGAACGATTCCGTTTATAAAAAATTAACGTAAAACCTCGCAAATGTACAAAGGAAGTTATATATCACTTCTACTTACCCGTTTAACGTCTTATGTATATCATCACCACCTCGACTCGCTCGTTAGATGTTACTCATATATATCGCGCGTACTCATTCGTTTAACGTCTCATGCATATATCAATCAATATCACATCGTCTAACCGCTTTAACAACACATGTATATCAACACCACCTCGACTCACCCGTTAAACGTCACTCATGTTTATTAATAGTGCCTCGACTATCCCGTTTAACGTCTCCTGTTAAGCAAATTCTCATCAACTCACCCATTTAACGAACGAATCCGTTTAACAAAAATTAACGTCACTCATGTATATCGCATTGACTCATTCGTTTAACATCTCATGTATATCAATATCACATCGACTAACCGCTTTAATATCTTATGTACATCAATACCGCCTCGAGTCACCCGTTAAACGTCTATTGTGTATATCACATCGACGCACGCGATAAACGTCACTCATGTATATTACGTCGACTAACATGTGTAGCGTCTCATGTACATCAATACCACCCCGACTCACCCGTTTAACGTGTCGTGTTAAGCAAAATCTCACCGGCTCGCCCCTATAATGAAAAACTCTGTTTAACACAAATTAACATAAAACAACGCAAATGTACAGAGAAATCCACATATGACTTTGACTCGTGCGTTTAACGTCTAATTTATATCAATATATCAATTCGACTAACCAGTTTAACGTCACGTATATATCAATAGCACATCGACTCGCCCTTTAAACGTCTCTCAAGTGCATCGAATCTCACCGACTCTCCCGTTTAACATCTATGTATATGAATATCACATCGACTAACACGTTTAGCGTCTCATGTTTATCAATACCGCCTCGACTAACCCATTTAAAGTCTCATGTATATCAACACCACCTCGACTCGCTTGTTAGACGTCACTCGTGTATATCGCGCGTACTCATTCGTTTAACGTCTCATGTATATATAAATCAATATCACATCGTCTAACCGCTTTAGCAACACATGTATATCAACACCACCTCGACTCACCCGTTAAACGTCACTCATGTATATTAATACCGCCTCGACTTACCCGTTTAACGTCTCCTGTTAAGCAAATTCTCATCAACTCACCCGTTTAACGAACGGCTCCATTTAAAAAAAATTAACGTCACTCATGTATACTGCATCGACTCATTCGTTTAACGTCTCATGTATATCAATATCACATCGACTAACCGCTTTAATATCTTATGTACATCAATATCGTCTCGACTCACCAGTTAAACGTATATCGTGTATATCACATCGACGCACGCGATAAACGTCACTCATGTATATCACGTCGACTAACACGTTTAGCGTCTCATGTACATCAATACCACCTCGATTCACCCGTTTAACGTGTCGTGTTAAGGAAAATCTCACCGGCTCGCCCCTATAACGAACAACTTTGTTTAACACAAATTAACATAAAACAAGCAAATGTACAGAGAAATCCACATATCACTTTGACTCTTGCATTTAACGTCTAATGTATATCAATATATCACTTCGACTAACCGGTTTAACGTCACGTATATATCAATAGCACATCGACTCGCCTTTTAAACGTCTCTCAAGTGCATCGATATCACATCGACTCTCCCGTTTAACATCTATGTATATCAATATCACATCGACTAACACGTTTAGCGTCTCATGTATATCAATACCGCCTTGACTAACCCATTTAACGTCTCTTGTTAAGCAAATTCTCATCAACTCACCCGTTTAATGAACGACTCTGTTTATCAAAAATTAACGTAAAACCTCGCAAATGTACAAAGAAAGTCATATATCACTTCTACTAACCCGTTTAACGTCTCATGTATATCAACACCACCTTGACTCGCTCGTTAGACGTCACTTGTGTATATCACGCGTACTTATTCGTTTAACGTCTCATGTATATATCAATAAATATCACATCGTCTAACCGCTTTAACAACACATGTATATCAACACCACCACGACTCACCCGTTAAACGTCAGTAATGTATATAAATACCGCCTCGACTAACCCATTTAACGTCTCCTGTTAAGCAAATTCTCATCAACTCACCTGTTTAACGAACGACTCTGTTTAACAAAAATTAACGTCAATCATGTATATCGCATCGAGTCATTCGTTTAACGTCTCATGTATATCAATATTACATCGAGTAACCCCTTTAATATCTCATGTACATCAATACCGCTTCGACTCACCCGTTAAACGTCTATCGTGTATATCACATCGACACATGCGTTAAACGTCACCCATGTATATCACGTTGACATACACGTTTAGCGTCTCATGTACATCAATACCATCTCGACTCACCCATTTAACGTGTCGTGTTAAGCAAAATCTCACCGGATCGCCCCTATAACGAACAACTCCGTTTAACACAAATTAATGTAAAACAACGCAAATGTACAGAGAAATCTACATATCACTT
>BQNB010099950.1:10985-24814 GCA_026074375.1 Tanacetum coccineum | reverse complement strand
AATCCTTGATAAATAAAGTTTGTTATATAAAAAAAAGTCATAAATAGGTTAAAGTTTAAGGTCGGTTTTGTAACGTTTAACATACTCCAGGGTGGGTTTTGAATTATTTTTTTTACATCGTTACTCGTGAAAAAAAATTATTACAAAAACCTGGCGTGGTTCTGAATTTCTGTTGTTTAATACTATAGTTATAATTTGTCTTATTAATTTATAGAGATTAAATTCACAGTCACGCGTACACAAAATAAGTACTCCGTAAAAAGCAGCTTACTGCTTCTAGATCTTCAATAGAATCTGAGTATATGTATTTAGCTGCTTCTACTTGTTAAGTTATTTAGATATCTAATGTTTTGAGTGAGTTAAAGATTTTTAGGTTTTTCAGTTGAGATTTTTTGTGATAGTAGTTTTACAATTCTAGTTACTAATAATATAGAGTTTTTCATGTGGAAACGTAACATTATGAAATAGATGTTCATGTTGTAAGAGTAAAAGGTACAATAGCATAAAAACTCATGTTAGCCTGTCCCAGCCTCTCGTTGTCTCACGTTACTGCATCGTTATGGCTCGGTGGAAGACCCGCGTTGGCCTGCTCGTTGGTTTGTAGAAATTGTTTTTTATTTATTTAAAAATGGGTGTGTATATGTTTTGCAGTGTGTGTTCGTGTATGTTTGACTGTAAGTTAGTAAAAGTTACTGTTGCGCCTGTTTTTTGGTAAGTTAGGTTGGTTTAAGTTAAGTGGGAAAAGACTGATGTGTCGCACAAATGACAACAACTTGGGTGTTACTGCACTTTGTGCTTTAAAAGAGAAAGTGGTTGCATGTGTTATAACGTTTGTTAAGATTCATACAAGTAATCAAATTGCTGCTATTTTTACTCCCATTAAAAGAAAGGATCACATAGACACTAGCTTACGTCTAACTTATAAAGACATCAAACATAAACTATCTTCTACCACGACCACAAAGATTAATACCCATCATATCACATAATGCCAAATCTGTTTTCGTTAAACCTTTAATATCATAAGTATCATAGATGTCATAATCTTTGTCATCATATAAGCTTGCATCATGTGTACCTCCACTAGCCATGAATTGAGTAGTCTTATCATAAGCCACTTCTACATCACTATCACTATCTGCATTAACCGAATCATAATCAACCTTAGTTAATGGCTTCTCATCATCTACAAACATAAGCTTCTCATCCAGCATTTGTCTTTCTAAGTTATTAATCCATTATGCTAGAGGGGTAATTTGGACTACCAGATGCCACGGGTGAAGTCCCTTGAGTTGGAAGAAACCACGCCAAAATTGGCCCCCTTCTCAGCCATTTTAGAATTCCCCCCATTCGTACCCAGGTCATCATCGTTCTCAACAGAATTAAGTACGTCAAATGGGTTTGAATTACTTACCTCTTGTCTAATACTATTTGTAGAACCACAAAGGGGGGTGAATACGGTCTTTTTGACTTCTTCGAAAATTACAAAATTTCAAGTCTCAAAAAAACTGAGTGGTGCGATGATCTACTTGATGAGATGGACAATAAGTAGATATATAGATAGATAGAGAGATAGAGAGACCACGATATATACTGGTTCGGGATGGGGGTTTAGACCATTTGTACGTCCAGTTGCGAATCCACGACACCTATACTATTCACTAGTATAATGCTTAAGGCGGACTATAAACCGTATTACAACCTAACTTCACATATATGCACAAAGATCAGCGCTCACAAAGAAAAGTTACTACCTACGGTATTCCACCATTGGAATCCACCCCTAAGAACCCGTGACTTGACTTAACCTCTAGGATCACAAAGATCGACTGGGACTAGTAAGAATTTCCTCTCGGAAGTATAACCAAAACCCCAACTAGATCACTCAATGATCTAGGCTTGATCACACGGAATCAAGACTTCCCTTACAAACAATTGAATGAATGATAAATTGTTGAACCAAGTCCTAACCTAACCTAGAGACTCGATTCTAATAGCAAGGGTATGAGAAAGAAGACCCTCGACTAATAACACACAAGTGTGGATTAGGTACTTGTATGTCTCTCTTGCCAAGATGTGTTCTTCAATAGATGATATAAGAGAATATTAAGAACACAAGAGGTGTTAGACTTATAAGATAAGAGAAGAGAAAAGTGAGGAAGAAAGAATGGAAAGATATGAGGAATACAAATGCCAAGTGTGGGTATTTATAAGCCAAAAGTCCTAAGAGTGTAAAAACACTTCGAGACTGGCGCGTTGCTCACTCGTCAGCGCGTGGCCAACGCCCTAGATTCCCGAAGTGTTTTCTTTGGGATTTTGTCATTTTAAATACCCGCACTTGTTAAACCCCCAATTGTACTTCACGCTATGACCTTTCAATTATTCTTATACTCAAGGTTTACAAACTCAAATAGCCATTTGATAAAAGCGTTTGTGAAGTGTTTAAAAGATATTTAGGGGTAGCTTGTCCGATATTGAAGAGATAGAAAAAAAACTATCGAACAAAGTATATTTGGTATTCCTCCAAAGTAAATGGTCTAGTTAGAAACTAACCATGGTTTGAGAAGTGAGTTAGGATAGAAGAGAATATTTTAGGAATATGCTAAACTTGGTGAGGAAGTGTGGATGTTATGGGGGAGAATTTAAAATTGAATTTCAAATTAGATAGAGATGATTTGTGAGTGAGTTGGCTTTGATGTGATCATGTTGTGATGATTTGATGTGATAGAAGGTAGCCTTTGGCTTAAAATTTAAATTTGATTTATCACATGTAGGATAAAGAGGAGGATGTGATGAGGTAAGTTGGATTGATGAGATGACATGATCAAGGGTTGGGATTGAAGAGTGTGTGTGTATTTTGAATTTCAATTTAAGAAGGTATGTGAGTGAGGAAAAGTGTATAAGATAAGTTTTTAGTGTGTGTGTGTCTGAAAATTTAAATTTAATTATGAGGAAGATGATGAATAGGAGATATGTGGTGGAGAATGTTTTAATGTGATATGTAGGAGTCTATGTTTGAATGTTGGGGGACAACACGTACAATGAGGTACAAGGTGTAAGAGAATGTGAGATGTCCCATGTGAGGACGAGATTAAGGAATGTTTAAGTGAGGAAGGTTTAGTCTTGTGAAGGAATATAAAGAATAAGTATGAAGATAATGATGATAAGTATGAAATCAAAGGATTCATTTTGGTTGATAATCACTTTGCCAATAAGAGAGAAAAGAGTAGGCAAACATGATTATGGAATGAATT
Source organism: Tanacetum coccineum (assembly GCA_026074375.1). Lineage (NCBI taxonomy): Eukaryota > Viridiplantae > Streptophyta > Magnoliopsida > Asterales > Asteraceae > Tanacetum > Tanacetum coccineum. Next base: position 21,560 of record BQNB010099950.1, on the reverse strand, counting down.
AGGGAAGTGTATAGAATGTTTGTATGATTGTGTAAAAATGAGTGTTTAATCATTTGTTGGGGGTAAGAATGGTTAGAAAAATGACTAGTAAGAATATGTAGGAAGTATGGTATAGAAGTGGTATATGGAGGAATCGTAGAGGAATATGTGTGTTTGTAAAATATTTTATATGTATGGGAAGTGACAAAATCCATAATAATTTATAATGGATGTGATCACTAATCATCTTGGTGCAATCAAGCCAAGTGCTTTGCATCTCATGTAAAGCATATCCTATAACGGGAAAGGATGCGTTTACGTAAAGTGACATTTGATTTAGTTTGACAAATAAGGGAGTAAGACCTGTTACGTGATTAGGATCAACGTAAATCCGGATTGTGGAAAACTAGAAAGGGGGTTGAATAGTTTACCGCCTTTTATTTTAACGTACCTTTTGTTTATAAAAACTTAGATTCGAGTTTATGTGATCTCAATATGTATACAATATGAACAATGCAAGTAAGTAAATAAATGATAAATAAATATGCAAGACAATAGATAAGAGTTAGAAAGATCAAACCACAACACAAAGATTTATAGTGGTTCGATAACGAAGCACCTCTTCACCCTACTCCACTCCCCGAGCACCAAACTCGAGAGTTCTCTTCACTATGTCAACAAACTCCCTTTATGCGGAGAAAACCGTACACAACTTAGCTTACACCAATTTACTCCGACACCTAACTAAATTCGAGTTCTCTAACCTAGCCTAAAACAATCTACCACACCTTTTGTATTTTGAGGACTAAAATTACTAACCAACACTACTCACCTTCACTAAGACAACTACCACGTTCTACACCTAATCTAACACTACCTTACTATGAATCAAATCCCTAAACTAACTATACTTTCAATGATCACCGACAATCACTACAATACATAACATTCACAATATACACAAAGAAATTTACAAGATTCGTATACACATACTTCATAACAACACAAACTAAAACTACAATAATTTCATGACTTATGATAAAAGAAGTATTCTTCTCTTTGACACTTGAGGAAATTAATCTTGGGTATCACTTGGAAATAAAATGCTTATGATTTAAATAATCAAAGATTGTTTGTGAAGTATAAAGGAAATTTTAGACAGAAAAAGAATGAGGTGCAAAAGGTGAAGAAAATCAATGATGGAACAATCTGCTATTTATAGGCAGAATTTGGAGGCATATAGGACTGGCCGACCCCCTTAGCTCCCAGGTCGCCCCGCTTATCCTAAGGGGGCGCCCAGGCCTGGACGCTCTATTTTTTGTCTTATCTAGGGGAGGTGATTTCAAACATTTTTAGCCCGATTTTAGTAGAAAAAAATTTTAATTTCAAATTAATTTTTATATTTAAATAAAACATCTTCTTCTAAGTAAGAAAAATATTTTTAGTAAAAGTTATAAAAATGTTTTAACCATTTTATAAAAAATGTTGAGGTCGAATAAAATTTTCTTTGATCATAAAATCCATTAAGCATTATTTATTCATGACATTTGAGTGATTAAAATTTTCAAAATAAAAATTACTAACCTAATTACTTGTTTACTTTTAAATTTACATTGAGCGAATTTTACAGTTTGTAATTATCAAAACATAGAGAGGTCGAAAAATATTAATAAAACTTTTAGGCATTATTTCTGTAAACAATCTCTCCTTTTTTGATGATTACAAAATCTAAACTCATTAAATGTAGAATTATTTTTAAGCAAGTATTTAGTGAGTTTTATTTCCATTTCTCCCCTTTTTTGTAAAATTAAAAAGTCTTCGTCGATGATGACGCGTAACATTGACGGAATAAACGCTCCCCCTTGATGTGTGCTCCCTCTCGTTCGAGGGGACCAAGGAATCGAGCTATACTAACTTTGCTACAAAAATGAGTTAGAAGAACAAGACAACTATTTCCTAACATATAGCAAATAAAAAAAAATACTAGAGCATGTTGATAATGTTTGACAAGTGTCAAGAAATTTGTGTAAACCAATAATCACAAATATATATATATATATCAACTAGACTCAACATTTATAAATATGAGTCATTCAACCAACTAAAAATTTAAAGATAGGCAAGTGCATACTTAAAAACATAAGACTAAAGACCATTCATTAAACATAAAAATTATGTATAAAACACAATCATGCATACATCAAATTGAAATAATATGATTGAAGCATACTAATAAAACATACATAAAATTAAAGTACAAAGGTCCTAATATTCCTAGAATTCCATAGAACTTGCTTGAAAAAGGTTTGGTTGACAATTATTTGAAACTTTAGTAACTAAACATAGAGTATGTTTAGTTTGAAGGAGGTGATGGTGGTGGTGGCGAATTTGGTGGTGTGGTTGTGAAAGCATGTGGTCAATGTAAGAAAACATGAATTGAAGTTCATATCTCAAGCCAAAGATGAGGGTTCGGTTGTGAATTCAACATAGGCATGAATCACCATGTGCTTTAAGAAGGTTCCAAGGAATGGGATGACCAAAGAGAGGTGAGGGAGATGGAGTATTGAATTGAACATCAAGTGGAGTAATTGGTGAAAGGGTGAGAGTGATGTCTATTGATCCACTTTCTTGAGTTAGAGGTGGTAGAGGTACTCTTGGAGGAGGAGACATTGATGAGTTCAAGTAGCCATGGGTTGATGGTGATGTGGAGGATGTTGGTGATTTGAGTTTGTAATCAATGAAGGATGAAGAAGTGTCTACAATAGATGGAGTTTTTGAGGGTGCATATGGGGCACTTGGTGATAAGACTTGGTAATTTAGAGAAGGAGTTTTGGTGTCATCATTAGTGAGATCAATGAATAGTTGTTTTGGTGGTAGTATGTTGATTTTTGGTCTTTTGGAAGGTTTAGAAATGGAAGCTCTAGTGGATGCCATGGAGGTTTATGGTGGTTGATAATGGATGAAGAAGATGCTGAAGTGATAGTAAACATTTGGAGGGAATTTATTAGAATAGAATAGTTTGGAAATGGAATGAATTTGAATTAGATCAAGAGTTTCCAAAATGTGTTCGAGTTTTCTGGGTAAGGATAGCCGAGGCTAGGTAAAAAAGAGTCAATAAGCAGAAGGAAACAGTAAAACCCATGATCTGGATGGTCGGCCCCCTTATCTATGGTGTCGGCTTCCTTATTTATAAGGGGGTCGCCCATCTGATACTTTTTAGAGGACCCAAAAATTGATTTTTGCTAAAATTTTGTGGGAAAAGTTGTGTTTTGGTGGTCAATTTGCAGCAAGTCCTATGTGAAAACATATGTGCATGAAACAAATATATCATATATGCATGCAACTAGTGGAAATATATAAAACAAGGATGCATAAATATAAGAGCATACTAATAACACATAATGATTAGAGGTCCTAAGCAAGCTAAACAAGTTCAAGTTCTTCTGACTAAGTCAGGTTGTCATTGTCACACCCCGCCAAGGCGGAAACGCGAGGCGTAAACAAGAATGGATATCATCACAACACATGGTGTCTATATAGAGAATACTAAAATGAATACTAAAGTAAAGCAAAGACACAAGGTGTCATAACAATACCCAAAACCTAATGGTGTCTTTATTAATGAGAAAGAGGTCTCGTCAATAAATGACATGCAGAACATAATCCAAACAATTCATGCTAACGCATTTATTCACACAGAAAACATAAATAAACTCCAAGCACTCTACGGTCTCTTCTAGCCACTTCGCTCTAACTTAGCACCATTAAGCACACCTGAAAATGATGCTTAAAAACGTCAACACAACGGTTGGTGAGAGTCATAGGTTTAAGACACACAAATCAATCCTTAAAAAAACAAAACAATTTGTTGCGATTAACATAACATATCATGGCAGAACAATTTAAGCTAGCTATCACATAGGCTATCATACAACTCACAATCAATCACAACGGGACGGAACGTGCCCACGATCCACATAACAAAGCCTGGGGTAATCCATTACCCTCCGATCGGAATCACACAGTATGGAGTATTATTTCAACCCTCCAGTTAGATTTGGAATGAGTAGAGTCACTACCCTCCAACCGGAATCACACAGAAATGGGATCTTATTTCAATCCTCCAATTAGATTTGGAATAGGTAGAAGCACTACCCTCTAACCGGAATCACACAGCAATCACAACAACATTAAGCATATCACCTATAATAACCACATAAACGTTCATGCCTCAAGTAAAACCACATAATCGCAGCGATTAAACACATCCAAAACATCTTTGCATCATTTCCATCCCAATGTAAAACATTAAAAGTGGGACTATGAAACTCACCTGATGCTTAGCTTCCCAAAAGAATCCAACAAAAGCTTCACAAACACTTCACGGATAATCTAAACAATTAAGCACACAATAAGCTACCATCAATTAGGCATTCAACCCAATATGATGTAACCTCAACTATGATGGATATCTAAGCTATCTACCATAATTCTATACTTGATATAAACCTTTTCCAACTCCTACATATGCCATTTACACTTCACTGCTACACTTTATATTTTTTGGTTTTGAGCACAATTTTATACTCACTTACGCGTCCTAAACGTACCACTTAAACACTTCTACAATTCAAACTAAAATTCACCATGCTACATATATGTCCTATGAACCTCTCATAGATCTCCCAAAGCCATTACCCTTTTACAAATACCCTTTAGAAATTCATTAATCCAAAGTGTCCAAAATTCGTCTAGAATCTGACCTCCTAAAAGTATGGCACTAGCTGACCACTTTAGACCTCCTTTCATACTTAGAAAAAATTCAGGGGTCACACACAATATATAAACTAACTTCCACATGATTTTTAGCCTCTAACTAGATGTCTAAGTATTTTTAGAAAAATCAAAACCAAAACTGAAATTCGTCACTGTTTTACACACTGATTTTGTAACGACCCTTTGACCCACTTCCCGATCATAAAAACTCATGAGGACAACTTTTCTGGAAAGTAGACTCTCTGAGGTTATCTCCAGTATGTTGTAAATTGTTTATTTGAATTTTTATGAATGAGTTATGCTCGTTACAAAACTGCCTAAAATTCTGCAGTGAATTAAACAACTAATTCGGGCAATCTAGACCCTAACGCAAGGTCAAATCTCGTAACCAATTAAACTAATGATCAAACAATCATTATAACATTATAAACTTCCAGAAAAATCAAAGCCCTAATTTATAAACCCTAATCCATCAAGCTTAGATTACAAGAATTTAAAATTAAATAACTAGAATTAAACAAAGATTAGAAAATACCTTAACCAAGAACCCTAAAATTTTCTCGTTCTTCTTCTCTTGTAAAAATCGGCCGAAAAAAATGAGGGGAGGGTTAGGGATTAGTTTTGTATTTATAAGCCTCCTAAGAGATCCTAGATAAATACTAATTATAATTTGTTTCCTATTCAAACTCTTTTTTTTCTTTCTTTTTCCTTTTTCTTTAAATCGGTCGATTGGCCTTGTATTTTTTATTTTATTTTTAATTACATAATTGTTTACCATACCTTAAATTTTTATAAAAACCTAAGCTAATTTGACTATACATTTTTACATAAACGCAATTCACTAGACTTTAAAAAAATAACTTTTTAACTTTTCATTTACAACCTAACTTTCCTAAAATAGAAATTTTACATTCTTCTTAACTTACCACTAAAAATCTAAACCTATCTTAGACTACTAACACAAAAATACATATATGTAAAAATACTTACACAATTAACACAGAAAGGCTCGAATCTCAATAATCATTTCCTTGTCACTCAAAAGTGAACGAAATGAACTTAACTAATTTTACCACCAATCCAATCTCATTGAGATGATCACACTCAATAGATTGATTACCAATACCTCAAAAACACATATAAACCCACATAAACACATAAAATCACATAAATCATACATTGCAACAGGCACCTAAGTCAACACTAACAATTTGACTAACCTGCTCAAGCCATGGTTGTCACAGTATCCCTTCCTTTAGGAAATCTCGTCCTAAGATTTAACTAGCCGATTCATCAGCTCGATCAACAAACAACCGAGGGTACTTAGACTTCATATAATCCTCGCGTTCCCAAGTAAACTCAGGACCACACTTAGAATTCCAACGAGCCTTTACTAACGCTATCTTACTATGCTTTAAACTCTTAACTTCACGATCCATTATCTCCACAGGTTCCTCAACAAAACGAAGAGTTTTGTCAACCTTAATCTCACCTAATGGCACATGCAAACTAGCCTCCGCCAAACATTTCTTTAGGTTTGACACATGAAACGTATCATGCACCCCACTCAATTCCTCAGACAATCTCAACCGATAAGCTACATGACCGACTCTTTTAAGAATCTCAAATGGCCCTACATATCTCGGTGCTAACTTACCCTTTTTCCCAAAGCGAATTACACCTTTCCAAGGCTACACTTTTAGCATAACCCGATATCCTACCTCAAACTCTAACGGTTTGCGTCTATTATCAGCATAGCTCTTTTGGCGGTCTCTTGCCGCTTTGAGCTTTTCTTTTATCAATACTACCTTATCTGTCGTTTCTTGTACTAACTCAAGTCCAGTTAAACTACTCTCTCAAATCTCTACCCATAGAACAGGCGACCTACATTTCCTTACATACAAAGCTTCAAACGGAGCACTCCGAATGCTCAAATGATAACTACTACCAAAATCGATAACACATGCCCTTATTATATCTTCCCAAAGTCTGAATCATACGTTCACTTTGTCCATCCGCTTGAGGATGCTAAGCAGTACTCAAATCTAATCGTGTCTCAAACACTTTCTGCATCATCTACCAAAACCACGAGGTAAATCATCCATCTCAATCTAAGTTGATCTTCACCAGAATTCCATTCCTTACTATTATCTCATCAATATCAATCCTTGCCAACTTCACATCTTGAAATCTTCTTGTATAGCTAGAAAATGAGCTAACTTGGTCAGTCTATCGACCATCACCCAAATCACATCATACTCACTACTTTGACCTTGGAAATTTAGTAGCCGATAAAAGCTTCGTATCCATATCTCTTGCCTTATGCTAAATATTTCACCCATTACAATAGATACCTTTTACAATATTGAAATGGCTGATGAAACCTAAGGTAACACAAACACCTTATTCAGGTGCAAACACTGACTGCATTTGTTAAAACCAACCTTTCAAAATTGATTCTATATGTCGAAAAAACTCGTTGAATACGACTTCGTGCATTATGTATAGATTAGCTATCCAAGTATCGTGCTAGAATTATCTGTGACGAGAAAGTCATCCACATCCCAATCAAAGGTGAAACTTTGATCATTCGAGGTGACCGAAGTAAAACCCGACTAAGTCTCATATCCTGTATAAAAACTAAAAGGTATATATCCCGAGGTTGTCAAGTTTTCATAATCCAAGTAATGGAAAAGAAGTCAGACAAGAAAAGACTAGAAGATATCTCAGTAGTCAGAGAATTTACGGAAGTTTTTCCTGAAGATCTACCTGGCCTTCCTCCCGTTCGTCAAGTAGAATTTCAAATCGATTTGATTCCAATGATCGGCAATATCTGCCCTGTATCTGAGCACCTTATAGATTAGCTCCTTCAGAAATGCAGGAACTATCTAACCAACTTCACAAGAGTATCAGAACAACCGAGGTTTATCAACCAAGTTACCAATCGCCTTAGGAGCTCCAGTCTTGTTATGATCAAAAAGAAAGACAGATCTTTCAGAATGTGTAATCGATTACCGAGAGTAGAATAAACTTACGTAAAGGGAATCGTTACCCAATACCTAGATTGAATGACTTATTAACCAACTTTAAGTTCGGAGGTGTCTACTCAAAGATTGACTTAAGATCAGGCTATCATCAACTGAGAGTCAGGGATGAAGATATTCCCAAGACTGCTTTTAGAACAAGATACGGACATTATGAATTTCAAGTGATGCCATTTTGGTGAAAAACCCCCCTTTGTTAAAACGCACCTGCTTATTTCATGGATTCTCATGAACCAGGTGTGTGTAAACCATACTTGGACAAATTCGTAATAGTGTTCATCGATGATATTCTCATCTACTCTCGTAACAAATAAGAGCACAAATCATCTGAGAATAATCCAATTTACTTCAAGAAAGATAAATTGTAATGCAAAGTTCTCCAAGTGTGAGTTTCTAGATTCGTATCGTGCATTTTCTTAGACATTAATTGATAGTCAAGGCCTTTCATGTGACCCCACGCGCAAGATTGAAGCAGTTAAGAATTGGACATCTCCTACTACACCCACAGAAATACGTCAATTCTTAGGACTCGCCGGTTATTATCGGAGATTTATCAAAGATTTCTCGAAGATTGCAAAGTCTTTGACTGAATTACCCTAGAAAAATAAGAAGTATATCTGGGGAAAAGACCAAGAGGTGGCCTGTTTCAACTACAAAACAAAAGCCTAATGTGAAGCTACCCCAATTCTTAGCATTACCAAAAGAAATGATGATTTTTGTTGTTTACTGTGATGCAACCCATCAAGTCCTGGGAGCGTGTTAATGCAAAGAAAGAAAGGTTATTGCATACGCGATCCCGACAACTTAGAGCCTAATGAAGAAAACTATACCACACATGAGCTCGAATAGGAGGCAGTAGTGTTTCGCTCCTTGAAATTTAAGAGACACTATCAGTATGAACCCAAATGTACTATGTTTCAACTGATTCATAAAAGTCTTTAGCATATCCTTGATCAGAAGATGAACATGAGACAACGCTAGGAATTGCTTGCAGATTACGATTGTGAATCGCTACGATCCTGGAAAAGGCAAATGTTTGTAGCAAGATGCCTTAAGCCAAAAGGAAGGAATCGAATCAAACCCGAGTTAGATCCTTAGTTATGACCATTCATCCAAACTTACCCTCACAAATTCTTAAAGCTCAAACCGAAGCACTCAAAGAAGAAAACATCAAGGCTGAAAACTTACGAGGAATGGATAAAGCATTTGAAATACGTCTTGATGGAACTCGTTGTATTAAGAACCAAAGCTGGTTACCACTCTTTGGTAATCTAAGAGACTTGATCATGCATGAGTCCTATAAATCAAAATATTCTATTCACCTAGGTTCTAACAAGATGTATCAGGATCTTAAGAAACTATATTAGTGGCCTAACATGAAGGCAATCATCGCTGAATATGTTAGTAAATGTTTAACATGTTCTAGAGTTAAGGCAGAATGTCAGAAGCCATCCGGCTTACTGGTACAACCGGAGATTCCTATGTGGAAATGGGAGAGAATCACAATGGATTTCATCACAAAACTGCCCAAAACATCAAACAGACATGACACAATCTGGGTCATTGTCGACTGCCTTACCAAATCCGTACACTTTATCCCTACCCGAGAGACAGATAGTATGGAAACCCTTACAAGATTATACATCAAGGAAATAGTCTCCCAGCATAGCATGCCAATATCTATCATTTCGGATCGTGACAGTCATTTCACATCCAGATTTTGGCAATCATTACAAAGTGCTTTGGGTACTCAATTAGACATGAGTACGGCATATCATCCCGAAACCGATGGACAAAGTGAAAGGACCATTCAAACACTCGAATACATGCTTCGAGCCTGTGTTATAGATTTTGGAAAAGGATGGGAAAGACACTTACCATTGGTAGAATTCTCATACAATAACAGTTACCATGCCATTATCAAAGCAGCTCCATTTGAGGCACTTTATGATCAAAAGTACAGATCACCTGTTTGCTGGGCCGAAGTTGGAGTTGTTCAACTTACTGGACCAGAAATAATCCATGAAACCACTGAAAAGATAGTGCAAATTCGACAATGCTTGTAAGCTGCAAGAGACCAACAGAGAAGCTATGCCAATATAAGACGAAAGCCTTTAGAATTTCAAGTTGGAGATCGTGTTATGTTGAAAGTATCACCTCGTAAAGGTGTCATCCGAATCAATAGAAGGTTAATCCAGTCAAGTATTAGCCTAAAAACCATATAAATGATTAGCAGACCATAACTAAAAATTATAAGGCAAGACAAAAGAGTAATGGATGGTTACCATGATTATCTATTAAAGATTATAAAGAGTAAACTCACACATACTGGCCAATGAAAAAAGTAAAGAGCCTTTTTATAAGTTTCATAAACAGGGATACTACACAAGAGAATATCGTCAAGAAATGTAACTGATATGCCAATGCGATAAGACACTACAAAGTTGACCAATGAGAGTTGGACAAAGCTTTTATCTTTACATTTTGCAACTTGTAAATTTTCATGACTTCGTTGACCGCCCTCCAAATTTTTATTCATCCTCTTTCTTATTACAATAGAGATATACAAAGTCTTCAATGAACTTACATGGTGTTGAAAAAAGAATAACTTGTAGTTGTATGTTCCAATTACCACATTAACCAAGTCCTCCAGACCCCGGTATGGCCAACATCAACTTTGACCTTTCTAAAACATATGAATATCGCTCGTTTAAAATTACAAGAGGCTACGGTAACCCATTTACTTAGGACATGTCAATTCGCGTAAAGGGTAAAA
>BQNB010099949.1:0-24815 GCA_026074375.1 Tanacetum coccineum | reverse complement strand
AAATGCATTTTATCAAATCCATAGGCCCAATCCCCTTTATTAACCCGTCCAAGCCCAACTCCTTTCTTTTATAACATTGGGTCAACGCCCCAATTTAAAGTCAAAAATAGAATTATTGTACATCTTCTCAACGTTTCCCTCCCATTTTCACTATTACCACACACACAGGGTAATAATTCCCACACTCTGTGCTTCTAAAAGGACTGCCATGACAAGCTCTGCCATGTACTTATGCCACGCTGGCAATCCGGAGTCATACTATTAGTGGAATTGACGTGGAGGACAAATCAAGGGCTCAAACTGATTGATCATGAGTTGGTTATGATTGAAGGGTTGAGATGAGAAGAGGGGGGAGCGTCCCTAGATCTAGAATCATCTTCTCTAGACTATAAATAGAAGAGAAGTTCACACAGCTTAATTATCAATGAGTAGGTAGTTTAATTGTAGCTTATTTTTAGCTTATTATTGTTTTCTTAATGTAATTTCCTTTTAAAAGCAGTGTAATCTCTTTTAAAGTTAATAAAATTCTATTTTCATTGTGCCTTAAATTCTGTCTTAATTTTTAGCTAATTGGTTTAAGTATTTCTTATTAATAAGCTCAAATAAGCTTTTTACTCTCTCAACTTTAGCTTATTAAGCTAAGTTTGTTTCAAGCTTAGCTTAAAAAACTCATTACTCAATTCTCTCAAAAAGGTATTGATTAAGCCAATGGAAGATAGCCAGTTATTTTTTTTGGGATGGGCTTATAGGGATTATACTTAGCTTATCTCATAAGCTAGCTTGTTGATAAGCTCTGTTGAGCAGCTTAAATCCCTGTTTCGTGCAAGGGATAAGGTACATTTCATTTCTTACTTTATAGCTTAATTTTATTTAACTGCTTAAATGTCTGCTTATTTTCTTATTACTTCTCATTACTTGCTTAATTCTGTTTCTATAGTCTTAATAATGCTTTAAATTGTTAGAACATAGTTTAGATTGGCTCAGTTCTTAAAATTACTTTAATCTGCCTAAATAAGCCATAAATATGTCTTGTTATGTAGCTTAGTTTAAGGTGCTTATTTCCTGTTTGTTTTTGCTTAGTTGATTCTAATTTGCTTCGTTAGTTATCTATTTTCATAAATTTTAAGCTTAATCTACTTTTTGAAGCTTAAAAATGGATTTGATGAATTTAAAAGGGTGTTTGGTTTATGGCAGTACTAACTTAAGTTAGTACTGTTCATAGTCATTTAGCCTTTTAAATCAATTTTAAATCTTAAATTTAAGTATATAAATCAAGGATTTAAGGATTTTGTAGGCTTGATCAAGTTTTTAAGGATTCATGTGTAGGTTGTTTAAATCTGAGGACATAAGTTCAGTTACCTAGGGATTTTTAGCTTAAATCAAATATAGCTATTAGTACTGCTCTATTTGCTTTTGTTTTGGTGTTTTAAAAGTGTAGAAACAAGTTTCTTAGGTCTGTGCCATTTGGTTTTGTGGTTTGTGGTCAAGTGCATCAGATAACATAAACTATTTTTGGTCATTTTCATGTTAGAAATTAAGATAGTTAGAATTAAAATTAGCTTTTGAGTTTTAATACACAAGTAGATTGTAGGCCAATCTAGATAGGTTAAGGCTTATTTTATAGTAATTAGCTTATTTAGCTATCTGAATTAGGTCTGCAATTAGCTATTTTGTCATTTTAGCAAAACTGAGAAAACCAAAAATAGTGTAACTAGCTTTTTCATAAGTCTTTTTAGTAGTTTAATTGAATTTCAAAATGTTTTCTAAGTGATGTTTTAGATAGCTTATTGTCTCAACTTTTTAGTCCTATAAGTTTTTAAGCCATAAGGATCCATTTACAAGCTTTAAAATAAGCTTGAAAAGTGGTCCTTGGGCTGTTTAGATAGCCAAAGTAGTTAAAACTGCTTCTTTGCTTTTCTTGCTTTCTCAGCTTATTTTCCTTGCTTATTTCCATTCTTAGTTGTTTATTAGATATAAATTTAGGTTTGTCATAGCTTATTCTTGCTTTCCATTTGCCTATTAAGCTTTAAAAAACCATCAACAGTTAGCTTAAGTCCATTTTAGTTTTTAAGTAAAACTGTCAGTTCTTTCAGCTTATTTTTAATTTTCAGAAAAAGTGTCTTCACAAAAAGTTCTTATTTTAAGGATAAAAAGCTTTTCCAAAACTTAGATTTGTTTCCATATGACTTAAATTTTGTATACTTGCTTAAATGTCGCGTTTTCTTTAAAGTCTCGTTTACGTTTTTACGTTCTCATGTTTTAATTTTTAATTGTTTACGTGCCTTTACTTGTTTCATCCGTTTTTATTAATAGAATTAGAAATCGAAATCTGAAATCTTTGAAACCATTTAAAACGCGCGATTCGACTTAACCGATTCTCAATTCACAGTTCGTCGAGGGAAAACGACCCAGGAGGTTTTTGAGACAACTTTGGTTAAAAGTTTGTTTCTTAAATCCGACGAAAATACTTACTATACTATTATTGACCTATCCTTATACTATATATTTACGTATAGCGTATTCGGAGAAGGACCAATTTTTGGCGCCACTGTCGGGGATGTGTGTAACGATTATTGTGTTTCGTTCGAAGATTAGTGTTTTGAAGACCCTTCCTCGTGAAGTTATCGTTTTCAATTATGAATATTTTCTTTATAAAACTATAAAAATACAAAAATATTTTACACTTCTATTTTTCTTTAATATTAAAAATAACTGTTTGTTAATTGTTGTTTCGGCTCACCTCTAGGTTACGAACTATAAGGGAAGGGTTTAGGCGGGTTTGATCCTAAGAACATCACCCAAAAGGAGAAAGGTTATTCTAAATAGCACCGCGCGCTTACCAGCTCCTCCGCTTTCTTGTACGTATTTTTAGAGAGCTATCGTGCACGTTTAACTTTCGGTTACCAAAAATATTTTTCTTTCTTATTTTTATTATTATTATTCCTTATGTGTTATTTGAAAAATCTAAAAATATTCATCTCTATCCTCTTATCCGTTTAATTCTTATTTTCTCAACCCTCTAATTTCGTTTAATTCTTTATTATGTCGTCATTCGAACAGATGCGTGTGTTCCGTATATGGGGTGGGACAAACCGTGTGTTGGCTTCTATTGTTATATTTGTTCGTTGCCATAACAGTGTGGTTGCTGTCTTAATGTTGGAAATTGTATGAACTGCACTTTTGGAGATGGAAAGTCTGTTACTTGTTTGCGACGTGTGAAAGCCCGTTAAATGGTGGATTTTGTTTGATTTGCGCTTTGAGAACTGGAAATTCATCCGCTTGTGATCCAAATCCGAATTCGTACAACGATTCTCCAAACTTTTCCGACTACACTCCACAACCCCAGTACGAGACATACTTGTGCGAGTTATGTGGAAACAATTCTCATTATGGCTATGATTTTCAACACAGATTCACCGTTATCTCATGAGCAGAATCATGTTACAATCTACAAACTATATGATAATTATTATTCAATAATTCTCGAAGTTTTCTGTTTGTGATACATTGGCGGGGGTCCTCACGAGACTTTCCGGTGTCAACCGATGAACTAAAATTTTTATACTAATTCTTTCGGATTTGACAAAATTCAACCCCCGCAGTATTACGACATGCATCAACCTCCTCAAGAAACGAGTGTGGAAATTCTGCAAGCAAATGGAACGACTAATGAAATCGATTACAAGACTTTTTAAAGAAGTTTAATCATATATCTTTTGGAGAAACACCAAAGATTTTATTACTAGCTTGGGAGAAATTTTCTAAAATTCAGCATGCTAAACCAGAGGATATACAAGAATTGCTTCATTAACTTCTTAAAGATTTGCAAATTATAAGTGAGGAGCTATCAGAATATATTAATTGTCCAAGTTGGAATCGTCCTACCTTTTATGACAATGATGATAAGGAGTATTCTATTCAATTTAATGAATATTTAGAGAATTCGTCTAAAGCAATCACACATGATTTACCAACTGAAGAACTGCAGTACTTCTCTAAGTATGGGGGCGGCCATTTTAGCACTATTCCAGAAATAGAATCAGACGAAGTAATAAAGTCTAGTGTCAAGAACCTCATCCCAATCCTAAGAGAGTCTGAGGGTATTTCTGACGTTACATGTGATGTGCCTTTTTGTGATAAATTTCCTATTGATGTTTTTAATGATCACTTTGAGATTTTCTCCGATTTTAACAATGATTGTACTTCGAGTAATGACGATTCTTTTGAGGACATCGATTACGTTGAGGCATCACCTCCAGATTCTGAGCTCGTCAGCTTAGAGGAGGTGAAGGAAGATATACTTCATGAGAAATTATTGAATATCGATCTTCCTATTGCTTGTGATTCACTTTCGAGTGATGATTTCTCTCCCATTAGTATTTTTGAGAAAAAATCTGTAACTTTATCTAACCCTTTCTTCGATTCAAATGATGATTTTACCTCTAGTGATGACGAGTCACTATCTGATGAGGACGTTCCGGAAGACAATGTTAAAATTTACTCGAACCCTCTTTTCGAATTCGATGACGGATACATCTTTAGTGACGTAAATCCTCTTTTGATGAGGTGTTAAGAGGAATTCATTTGCAAGGATCTCTTATGTTCACAACTTAATGAGTCGACTTTCCTAGTCACACCTCTTTCCGATTCTAATAAGGATGAGTGTTTTACTCCTTGTGACGACGTTGAGCTTTTACTTCACCATGATCCGTCAATAAGCATTGTTTCCATTCTCGAGGGGTTCACCAATGAACCGCCTCTCAAAGAAAATGATGATTTATTTGATTTGGAATCTAAAGAGAATGATTGGAAGAAGATTTTGTACGATGCTCCATTTAACAATTTTGATAAGCTTAAAGAAGACAAATGTTTTGACCCAGGGGGAGGTGAGATTGTTTTTTCTCCAAATGTTGAAGATGATGATTCCTTCACATTTTTCATTCGGACTTTTCTCCCGTTTCTCACCTACCCTGAGGATTCTCCTTTACTTCTCTCCACCGGGAGTGAAGACACCATTTTTGACCCCGGCATCTCTACTTAGAAACCGGTGGCATCTCATCGGATGAGAACTTTCATGTGACATAATGTTTTATCCATACATTATGAAAAGCTCCGATTGAAGATTTTCTTTTCCATTTGCTCCCCCATGGATAACTTAATTCGGGGTCGAGTCAAGCTCGTGACTCGGTTAACAAAAACAAGCGTTTCTATCTTCTTATTTATTTTCTAACAATTAATGTAAGGGGGATTTCCTCTTTTCCTTTCTTGTGTTTCGTGTTTTGTAATTTTTGTCCATGATTGCCCGGATTTTGAAGACTCTCGTGCTCATGTTTTTGTACACAGTCATTCAATTCGACAGCTTTCATTATCACCAGATTCATTTAGGGAATCCGAATATCCTATCTTATCATAATAAGTTTATCTTTAGCATACTTATAAACAGCTTTAGAATTTGAGTAGATACCTCTTTATAGTAAGATTATGCATTGAAAAATTAGTATGGGGGTGGGTATCAATCTCACTTTGCGGAAATATGTGTAGTTTTTAGTATGGTGGGAATCTATCGGATTTGATTTATACCAGAAACGTTGTTCTCACGTAACCCGTTTTCCACCAAAAAAATATGTGATTTATGTGAAAAATAGCAAAAATTAAAAAAAATTGTGCATGATAAAGTGAAAAAAAGTGATAAATGTTGGAATAAAGTGAGGAAATAAGTGTTGTTATACAAATAAAGGTGAGAACGAGAAGTAAATTTTGATCCGACCGGTTTTATACCTTAGCTTTTTCCTTAACATATTTAAATTGAGTTTGTTGCTAATCTTATGTAGGCTTATCCATTATGCCGAACTCAATTTATTAGAGTTAAGATTGTTGCCAGTCCATGTGACTTGTTAAAGTGCCAATCTTAATTTGCTAGGCTAAGCATTCGCGAGTCTCTTTCTTAGAGATTTTAAATTGCGAGAAGAGAAATTGATAGAAGTCGATTATAAGTCATGATATTAAGCGTAGAATAGTTAGATTTCTTTCAAGCTCATAATTATTAATTGTGGCTTTTTCTCCCATTAGCTTGTTTCACTTGTATATTAATAATGTTTAATAAATAAGATTGTCTGGTTCATCTTTATCTTTAGTGAATTCCCACTAACTTGGAAGTCGATGCCAATAAAATTGGTACACATCAGGATTCGGAATTTGGCATACTATATTTATCATATGAATAATTGCTTTACTTACTCCTTAAAGAGCCTTCGGGTATATGGTGTAAGTAGAGTTAATCTTGAGATTACTTATGCCTTAAAGAGCATAAGGGTATATGGCGTAAGTGATTAAATTGTTCATACCTTAAAGAGCCTAAGGGTATATGGTGTGAATGATTGAATCATGTTTAATAAATGATTTGTTTGTACCTTAAAGAGCCTTAGGGTATATGGTGCAAATTAAATCTCACTTGATTTATGTCTTAAAGAGCCTTAGGGTATATGACGTAAATCAGAGGTTAAATAAATTTATAGTTTAGTAATAAAGCCAAATTTCAGTACCTCGAGGTGGACTCATCATCGGTTTTCAAGGATAGGGTTGAAGCTAATTTTTATCTTTAACGTCTTGCTTTTATTTTTGGATTTATTAAATATTCGAAATTTAATGTTCTTAAAAGCATTCGGGTATATGCAAAAAATAAATCTTGAGCATACAAAATAGAATTAGGGAGAAAAGTAATACACATATTAGTATTTATGGAGTTAGTGTTAGTTCATGACTTGTATTTTGACCAATGAGCTTGTTTTTGAGCTTTAGTTATGGAAAGTAAAAGTTGGGGAAGTTGAATTTATTTTGCTTGTTCTTGATCCTAAGTTTATCAAAAAATTATCAAAGCACAATGTCTTATGGGAGGTGTTGAAAAAATGGCAAGTTATATAAAGCATAAAAATGGAAAAATTGTTGATAAATGTGAAAAACAGGGATTTTCAAAGCTAAATGTTTCATTTAATCCCTTAAGATGGAATACTTAGCTATTTTCAAGGAAATTAATCAAAGGGGGATTAAGATTCTTAGTTTTCTAAAGTATTATTTAACATTGCGTGAGGACACGGCAATATCTTGGTATGGGGGAATTTGGTATGTGCTAATTTACACATACCATTTGTACACTATTTAGGCAAATATACCACAAATGGGACAAAAAATTGTATTGTTATTGTGTGTTGTTGTGTTTGGTATGTGCAGGTCACGGATATTAAATGAAAATAACAAAATTAGGACAAAAACGGACAAACACGAGCACGGGATCGGAAAGAGCACGATAAACCAAAGCCGAAGACGAATCCATCTTCCATGGACCAACCCAGGGCCATTTTATTGGGTCGGGTTAGCCCAAGATTTATGCTTTATAAGCCTTAAAATCTAATATTTAAACGTAATCCCAAATCTATATCAATTCACTTCCCAGCCCAAATTATAACCCATCCAAGCCCAACTCCTTTCTTTTATAACATTAGGTCAATGCCCCAATTCAAAGTCAAAAATGGAATTACTGTACATCTTCTAAATGTTTCCCTCCTATTTTTACTATTACCACACACATAGGGTAAGAATTCCCACACCCCGTGTTTCTAGAAGGACTGCCCTGACAAGCTCTGACATGTACTTACACCACGCTGGTGATCTGAAGTCATACTATTGGTGGAATTGATGTGGAGGACAAATCAAGAAGAATCAAATGACTTGATACATGAATTGGGTTTTGATTGAAGGGTTTAGATGAGAAGAGGGGGATCGTCCCTAGATCTGAATCATTTTTCTCTAGACTTATAAATAGTAAGAGAAGCATCACACAACTTCAAATTATCTAGAGTAGGTGTAGAGTAGGTGGTAGTTTAATTGTAGCTTATTTTTAGCTTATTATTGTTTTCTTAATGTAATTTCCTTTTAAAAGCAGTATAATCTCTTTTGAAGTTAATAAAATTATGTTTTCATTGTGCCTTAAATTCTGTCTTAATTTTTAGCTAATTAGTTTAAGTGTTTCTTACTAATAAGCTCTTTACTCTCTCAACTTCAGCTTATTAAGCTAATTTTGTTTCAAGGTTAGCTTAAAAAGCTCATTACTAAATTCTCTCAAAAAAGTCTTGAATAAACCAATGGAAGATAAGCCAGATTGGGATGGGTTTATAGGGCTTATTTTTAGCGTATCTCATAAGCTAGCTTGTTGATAAGCTATGTTAAGCAGCTTAAATCCCTGTTTGGTGCAAGGGATAAGGTACATTTCATTTCTCACTTTATAGCTTAATTTCATTTAACTGCTTGAATGTCTGCTTATTTGCTTATTACTTGCTTAATTTTATTTCAATAGTCTTAATAATGCTTTAAATTGTTAGAACATAGTTTAGATTGGCTTAGTTCTTAAAATTACTTTAATCTGCCTAAATAAGCCATAAATATGTCTTGTTATGTAGCCTAGTTTAAGGTGCTTTTTCTCCTGTTTGTTTTTGCTTAGTTGATTCTAATTTGCTTTGTTAGTTATCTATTTTCATAAGTTTTAAGCTTAGTCCACTTTTTGAAGCTTAAAATGGATAAATCATTTTTAAAGGGGTGTTTGGCACAAGGCAGCACTAATTTGAATTAGTGCTATCAAGACCATTTGGTGCTTTAAATAGGTTTTAAGTTTCATATTTAGAATTATAAAGATAGGATTCAAGGTTATTGTTAGGTTAGATATAGTTTTTAATAAGGTTGAAGGAAATTAGTTTGAATCTGTGAGCATTAGATCTGGTTCATAAGCTTTTTAGCTTAAATCAAATATAGCTATCAGTACTGCTCTATTTGATTTTTTTTTGGTGTTTTAAAAGTATAGAAACAAGTTTCTTAGGTCTGTGCCATTTGGTTTTGTGGTTTGTGGTCAAGTGCATCATTTTTCATTTAGCATTTTCATAGCTTATTTGAATTTTAAATTGCTTTTTGAAAGCTGTTTTAAGTAGATTTTAGGATAAGCTCTCTAGTGGTGTAAGTCTTATAGCCATAAGGATCTGTTTTAAAGCTTAAAAATAAGCTCAAAAATGCCCTATTAGGCTGTTTGAAATTCAGTTTTTGTCATTTTAGCAAAACTGAGAACACCAAAAACAGTGTAACTAGCTTTTTCATAAGTCTTTTTAGGAGTTTAATTGAATTTCAAAATGTTTTCTAAGTGATGTTTTAGATAGCTTATTGTTTCAACTTTTTAGTCCTATAAGTTTTTAACCCATAAGGATCCATTTACAAGCTTTTAAATAAGCTTGAAAAGTAGTCCTTGGGCTGTTTAGATAGCCAAAGTAGTTAAAACTGCTTCTTTGCTTTTCTTGCTTTCTCAGCTTATTTCCCTTGCTTATTTCCTTTCTTAGTTGCTTATTAGATATAAATTTAGGTTTGTCATAGCTTATTTTTGCTTTCCATTTGCTTATTAAGCTTTAAAAAACCATCAACAGTTAGCTTAAGTCCATTTTAGTTTTTAAGTAAAACTGTCAGTTCTTTCAGCTTATTTCCCAGCTTATTTTCAATTTTCAGAAAAAGAGTCTTCACAAAAAGTTCTTATTTTAAGGATAAAAAGCTTTTCCAAAATTTATATTTAAAAAAAAATAAAAAGGGAAGAGGGGAAATCCAGGGTGAGCAAGGCTCGAACCCTGGACCTCTACCCTCCTCAACCTTACACACACACACCACAACCATCTCGCCCTTGGGTCTTTTTCGGTTATGTTTTACAAATTTTAATACTTAAGCTTTGTCTACAGTTTTAGTTATAATCCCTTTTTAGCTTATTTACTACTTATCCAAATATACTCTTGAGCTCATTTTATTTTTCTTAGGTCCTAAATAGCTCAATAGACTTTTTATAATTTTTCCAGCTTTTAGAAAATTCATTTACTATTTTTTACATTTAATTTTCATTAAAAGTGTTTTTAATTCATAATAAAAAATCTAAAAGTCAAAAAATTAAAATTCTTTTTCTGAAAATTTTTATTAGCCATTTAGAACTTAGGAAAATTAGTTTGGCTCTTGTAGGGTTATTTTTGCTCATTTTAAGTTTTAGTGCTCGTTTCTTAAATTCCGTTAACGTTTTCTTGCTTTATTTTTACTTGCTTTAATTGCTTACTTGCTTATACTTGTCGTTATATGTTTATATGCGATTTCATTTGTAGAATTAGATACCAAATCAAAATCTTTGAAACCGTTCAAATCACGCGATCACGGACTTAGCCGATTATCAATTCACGCTTCGTCGAGGGAAAACGACCCGAGAGGTTTTTGAAATTACTTTGGTTAAAAGCGATTTTCTAGAACCCGACAGAGAATACTTACTATACTATAATTGTTTACATCCTTATATACTTATATTATATTATATAAAGTATGTTTGGGCGTAATCAGTAGCCTTTTTGAAGGTATTAAAATACAAGCATTCATCTTAAAACAATGGTTTTAAAAAACATAGCTTGAGGAGTGGATTGTTAAACCGTGTCCAAGTGGCCCACACAAAACTATAAACTAGACCAAGTTACCCTTTTCTATTTTATATCAGTTATTTCTCTTCCGTATCAATCATTCTCCAAAATCCCCATTTTCTTTATTTCTCATTAAAATCCGTAGCTACTGCTCTATTTTTCATATTTCATCATGAATCAAGTGGCCCACACAAAACTACTGCTCTATTTCTTTGGTTTGTAATTATTTTGCAATGGTAAAGCAAATAAATACGAGTATATAATTTTGACAATCAATGTTTTGAGCATGAAACAGTTTGTGAAAATCAAAGAAATTATCTTTGATGTTTACTTGATTTATGCTTTTTGATGTAAAGATGTTGCTTAAGCAATTTTGATTATGTATATATTATTTTTTCAAATTGTTTTGTTCTTTGGTATGGTAATTGATGAAGATGATCTTTAAAACTAAGAATGACTATGTTGTCATTTAAGGTTAGCCACATCTCAATTACGTTGTTCTTTTGATGTGAACCAAACAAAGAGCCCTATTTTAAATGTTGATATTCTAAATACAATATATTAAAAACCACACTGTATTTAAAGCCCTATGTTTTGAATTTTGATGAACCAAACGCCCCCTAATAGTAATAATCTAGCAGCCTGCCAATTCCATCATGTTGATACAAATAATGTTTAAAAACTTTATTTATATTTTTTGACTTCTCTACGTTTTGATAATCACAAAATGTAAAAATATTCTACGTAAAAGTAAACGTAAACAAGTTATTAGTCGTAAATTTCTATTTAAACGCAAATCACTTAAGGTATGAACAAACAAATGATTAACTTGCTAAATGATCAAAGTAATACATGTTTTGTCTTAAACTTTACATTTTTACTAATGTAATAAAACCTTTTTACAAAAATAATATAGACAAAATACTTTTGTAATTAAAAAGAAAGTTTTATTTAAATATATATTTGAAATTAAGTTTTCCCCTCTAAAAACAAATAAACTTGAACAAGAAAATATTTTCTTAGAAAAGAACAAAAATGGGAGCGTCCTATACCAGCCGACCCCTATATAGGCTTGGTGGTCCCATATTGATATGGGGACCGCCATACTTATTTATGGGACCGACAGGTATAACGTCCCCATTTTTTGCCTGTAAATAGTGGATCATTTTTATACAATTTTTCACCTTTTTACACATAGTTTTTCTCTGTTTTAAAACAACTTAAAATTTTTTTAGTCTTTGATCATTTAACTTGTTTAAACATTAGTTTACAAGTGATCCGATCTTTCTTTTCCAGGTGCAAGAGAAGAATACTCGTAATCGTCAAGATACTAAGTATTATAGATTAGTTTGTACATACCTAACGTTGTTACGATCTCGTTGTAATTTGTACATCAACCACATAACCTCCAATCTTGTGTAGTAGTTAGATCGGGTAGATTGTGTTAGTATTTTAGGTGTGAAAATACATGAGCAAGCGGTTAGTATTTTAGTCCTCAAAATACATTTGTGAGTGGTAGATTGGTTCTAGCTAAGATTAGAACTCGACATTTAGCTTAGTATCAGAAATTGATATAAGCGACGATTGTACGGTTTTCTCCGCCTAAAGGAAGCTTGTTGACATAGTACAGTGAACTCTCGAGTTAGGTACTCGGGGAATGGAGTAGGGCGAAGAAGTGCTTCGTTACCGAACCACTATAAATCTTCGTGTCGTGGTTTGATCTTTCTAATTCTATACTTTCATCTTGCACTTTATATTTCGTAGATAGCATTGTTTATGCTTATATATATCGTGTTCATATTGTGTTCAACGGATCTCACGTAAACTCAAAATTTTGAACAAACAACGATAATTAAATTTTTAAAAGCGATAAACTAATCAACACTCCCTTCTAGTTTTCACACACCAGTTGAAAAATATGTCTTTGAAAGTGAAGGAAAAAACTCAAACTATTCGGGGAAAGTTTTACGCAGTGTTTTAAAAGGCACGCCTTTGCGGCGTCAAGGCGTCGCTAAGGCGTGAGGCGTGGCATCCACATTACGAAATGGACCAAGACGTCGACTCTAGGCGCGATAGAGCGTGAGGCGCGGCGAGTCTTTTAGATTCAACTCCGATAAATTTTTTTTTCAAAATGAAGAATATTATATGTATGGATAGTTTCTTAACTTTATTCATATGTACAACGCTCTATTTAAACTCAATATATACGAAATATGATATAAATATATAAATATTTTCATATTTTGGGCCGCTTTAAGCCATGCCTTAAAAACGCAAAGGCTACGCCATAACCGCTAAAGTGTGAGGCTTGATCATGTCACCACGCCACGCCTCACGCTATTTATAACCTTGGTTTTACGTCATACTAAGGCACCAAGCAGTGTCCAAAAAGAATATTGAATTCCATAGGGCGAATAAAATTCTTCATGATGGAAAGTTATAGGAAGTTTCTTTTAGTTGGGGCATATTACTAAATGTTAACCTACTGTCTCCATATTATCGGCTGCTCAATCAGTCAATTGTATTGTAACATCACCCGATAACTCGAATCACCCCACTCAACATAATCTGACTTGAATATCACCCAAACCTGGTAACCCGTTTTTTTTGTCAAGTCAAGTTGTGGGTGAATTTTCAAAAATCAAAACCCGACCAGATAAGACCCAATAACACCCCTAATTGCAGGTAGTATTGATATATATTAACAATTTTTTATTTTTATTTTTAAATTTTTTTCAACTAATTTTAAAAAATCACATCAACACGAATAAATCCAATCCTATGAAACTTAACCTGTTGGTTTAAGATTTGTTTGTTGCCCTCAATCATTTTTAGTTATTTATTTACTTTGGAATATTATACCTTTAATATTAATTGTCAAGATTGCCTCCCCGAGGCAGTATTTAATGTTTTACAAAACCCGGTTCACCTTACCATTTGTGTTAACCATATATAATTCACCCGGTCCAGTTCTTTCACCCACTTTACTCATCAGTGTATTGGACACGTGTTTCCCATGTATCATCCACCGCCCCACTAACCATCTCTCAAATCAATCAGTGGCAATATTGAATCCCAAAAAAAAACACACCAAATCGCATTCTCAAACCATGGAACCAGTCAACCGCTCCAAGATGTAAGTACACAAACCCAGAATTGGCTAAAAAAAGTTGTATCTGAACATAAGAAACACAGATTCTAACAATTGGTATCTTGGATTTATGATGTTCCACACAACGGAGCTGTCAACAAAGTTTTGAGGATCTTTGAGTTTTTTGATTTTGATGAATTGTTCCTTATATTAATTGGTAATCTTTGTTTTTGATTTTGATGATTGTATGTTTGTGTGGATTTTGTTTATGTAGCTGCGGCTCATTTGGGCAAACAGAAAATACAGCCTTTGATGGTACTCTCTATTCTCTCTTTTTTATGTTTAATCTTAAATTTTTGGCTTCACATATGTGTATTAGAAATTAGGTTTATTGAACTTTTGTTATGGGTGTTGTTTGTGGTTTAATTTATGTGGATAATTTGATTTTTCTGTTATTTGCGAGGTTAATTTCAAATCCATAATGCTTATTTTGAACTCCTTATTGTGAGGATGTTTGGGATTGCTTATTTTTAAGAAGTTTGATGTGTTTTGAATATCCGACAGTCTTCTTCTTAGTTTGAGATATAAAGATCGGTTTTCTAATGATATTTGTGGAAAAAAGGTTGATTTTTAATCATGCTTTCACTTGGAAAAATAATAGCATTAGGTTTTGGCACAATTTATGCATATTACATGAGCTAGAAGTAGTTTCGCAAACTATTGTTTATAAGTTATTAGTGTGTTGATAGTTTTTAGTGACAAATAGCATAAGCAAAGTAAGATACGACTGACTTTGTAATTGTTTTCTCATGTCACCAGGAGCAACAACAATCGGAAAACAGGGTGCCGTTGATGCAGCAATAGCGGGTATCAAACGGCATGTAAGAACCTCTCATTATGGTTGTATCGGATTAGACCTCACAAACAAAGTGTACCAGAATCCATTACACGGAGCAAGGTAAATTGTGCGTATTTCTATAGTTTCCAATATCGGATGTCATGTATTCTTTTGAAATTGTGAGACATAATAAAATAGTAACGTGTGAGAGAATTAAGATGTTAGCATAGATCTGTCGGTTATTGTGTGTGACAAAGTTACTCATAGGCTGTGTATAAACCATTATGATTTTCAAACTGATTATTGCGTTTCCCGA
This sequence comes from Tanacetum coccineum, assembly GCA_026074375.1. Classification (NCBI taxonomy): domain Eukaryota; kingdom Viridiplantae; phylum Streptophyta; class Magnoliopsida; order Asterales; family Asteraceae; genus Tanacetum; species Tanacetum coccineum. The sequence goes on along the minus strand of BQNB010099949.1, from coordinate 10,098 downwards.
ATGTTTGGGATTGGTTATTCAAATATTATGATTAACTAGGAATAAGAAAAGTTGCTTCCAATAAGCATTTGCTTATTTCAAAGTTTATTATTTTTTCTGATTATGCATATCGGTTTAAAGTTTAGTTGCATATTAGCTAAAAAAATTAAGCTTTATTATACTTTTCGATCGGTTTGAGATAAAAGTGTGGTCTAAATGTAAAAACGCTGATAATTTTGACATCGTTTTAGGCATTCACCTGTTTGGATTGCTTATTGGAACCATTTAGTTGCCACATAAAGAGTCTTACCAAAAGGATATGATTCGTATGTTTCTTCGATCCAGAATCGAGAACCTTTATGGACAGGAATACGTTTTACCTTATCGTATATGTGAAGTTAGGAAAGTGTGTGTATAAGATTGATCGTTTTGTATGAATTTAGCATGGATGGTACGGTCATGTTTGGCGCAGCACCCAAAAACTAAGTATTGAATAGGTTGATTAGTAAATTTTATATTGTAGCGGAATAGCACTGTTACATTTATATGAAGTTGCCTTAGTTTTTATATCATTTCAGAAACATGCATATATTACGCGCTCAAAATTGGTATCAAAAGTCAAAGTGATTGTATAATGACTAACTCACCTTCGCTAATGTGTGATTGTAGAACTGATAAACGTTAGGCAGAAACAAGATGCACTTCAAGTTCTTCATGATCTTATTACCTCAAAGAGGTATAGGGCATGGCATAAAACTCATGAAAATATTGTGTTCAAGTACATCGAACTAATTTGTGTAAATGTACAGGAGGAACGCAAACCTGCTCCAAGAATCCAGCAACAGTTGATGCTAAGAGTGGAAAGGAAGCAGTCGTTTCATCCGAAGAGAATTCTCAAGATGATGGTGGTTACGAGTAAGAGGTATTGCTATATTTTTTTCCTTACTTGATAATTACCCTTTTTTTACATAGTAACAATGATTGCTTTTGGTTCAAATTCATTCATTGGGGAAATTAAGGTTAAAAGTATTTGATCATAAACTATAGAACCTTTTCACAATGCTTTTTTTAGAGTTATGTTTGAGGTAAAATGATTTCGGTGATTCACTTGAAGGTACATGCATGCTGCAGCTTTTTTAAGATGGGCAGTAGTCACATTCTCATGTCACAAGCTGTAGTAGAAGTCTAATTCCAAAGAAACAAACTGCTTAGATGACGCGGCATTTGCAAACACTGATATGAGCTCAGGCACGTGCACATACATTGCGTCCCAAATCGTAGATGCAACCACCAAGCTGACATCTCATTATCACCATCGTGTAAGCCTTCCTAACCTTTCTCTCTTCGTATTCGTAGTTATGAGTGTTTGGAATCGTTCGCTGGTAAACAAAACTCATATGTAAAGTGGTAACTCTAAAATTCATATGACTGTTGATCGTTCGCTGGTATACAAAACTCATATGTAAAGTGGTAACTCTAAAATTCATATGACTTAGGCGTCCTACTGTTCTCGTAGTCATGTTGTTGAAGGATTTTAATTGTTCTGTGTATTTGCTACTCACTAACGGTTTACCACCATTATTAATGAAAAGTCAAAGGAAGCTTGAGATTACGCATTTAAATTATCTGTTTAGTTATAAAACAAATGATCAGGTTTAAGTGTCTGGCTAAAACACTTTTATATTAGCCATAGTAAGCCGTTAAAACTAAAATAGGTTAAGATGGTGTTCTTGCAGGTCTTATTTATGTTGAGGATGAGATAAGAGAAGATGCTGCACATGTTGTACAAACTTTAACTGGTGAAGGAATAAATGTATACTTGCTTTCTGGCGATAAAAAGAGTTTGGCTGAGTATGTTGCATCTGTTGTTGGTATTCCAAAGAACCAGGTACAAACACTTAATCCTTCATTACCTTCCGTTTTTGCAGTTTGTGAACCGCATTTATGATTTTTTTTAATTTAAAAAGAATACAGCTCTACAAAATGCTTCCTGTGGTTTGGCCCAATGCACTGCGGTTGTTGCCTCACGACACTGACTATAATGATCGATCGCTTCTTCCAAGTGGAACTTGAGACTATTATTATCAAGCATCATAAACTATTGATCAAATTTTTCTATAACTTTGCACTTACAGGTAAGTCTGCACTTATCTATCTTGGTTTTTTTCTTCCTTTTGGCAGTTCATTGTTTACAGACTTCTCTTGGATTCTTACAGCGTAAACTTACAAAAAACCAACAATATTTTGTCTTTAGGACATGTTTGCTTTTTCTTCCATCACCTTTTGTCAAAAGCACAAGACTGATTAGCATTATAGATTTGTAGATGTGCAGCTAAGGTACAGTATTTTATGCCACGAAAGTACTAAAAAAATCTGAAATGTACAACTATGTTTCAAATTTCAGGCCAAATTGGGAATACATGTTTCAGAAAATATGTAAAATTATGTATTAGAACAAAATTTCAAATTAGAAACCATGTTTTGGACTTACGCCATGAAGAAGCTGAGAAAACGGCTCTAAAGCTCTTTTGTAAGCTTGAGAGAAATGGGGAAAATGGATCCAAAGCTAAAAGCATATGAAAATGTTGCTTTTCGTAACATACTTTCAAACCCATTCCGATTGATGCTTTGTTGCACACAAGTTTTCAAAGTTAGGAAACAAGTACTACTCTATCATTTAACTTCGGTTTTCACGTTTGTTTTATCATGTCTAACTACCTATTATGTATGCTAATCAGTTCTTTATTATCTAACATGATATATCCACTTATTATGTCTACTACATTCAATGTCTTTGTTTATTTAGGTAATGCTGATGAAGAATGTTAAGATATTCTGCTAATGGACACTGTTGGATTATTCAAGTTACCAGCCAACTCCAATGAGCTAAGTGTCATATTAAAACGTATATATTCACCATGATTTATAAATTATACATTAAAGTCATGGTTACACCGGGGTCGCTGCACTTAAACACACACGAGTCAGAACCCTCTATCTATATTCACTTGATAAACCTAAAAATTAAACTTAAATGGTACTTTAAAAAGGTGATTTATCTAATGAACATATATGGGGGTCAGATTTGTAAATTAATGGCCGGTGGGAGCCGTTTGTGGCTTGCAACAAATGCGCAATCCCTATTTGCAGACCTCGCTATAAATACAAACGAAGAAACGGTTTCAGAAGATGTGTGTTTGGCTAAAACAGCTCCTGCAAGTAGAATTAAAAGGGGAATCAATGACTATGCCTTTGAGTTCTTTGTATCTGCTTTTAGTTGTGATATCTATGTCTAAATTTATCAACAAACAAAAGAATATTGATCTATACTGATGTACGTGGATATGGGTGCACTTTTGGCATATCACGATTGTTTGCATGTTTCGTATGTAAACCTCGCGCTCCGCAGAAACACACAAAACAAAAAAAAAACAAAACACCCCACACAAAAGCGAAGGGCGCGGCTAAAAATCTTGTTTTGAGTATAGCCAAGGAAAAGTAATTTGTCAATGCATATAATGAAGGGCACAACTATTTGGAGTTGTTTGTTGCCCTCAATCATTTTTAGTTATTTATTTACTTTGGAATATTTTGATTATAGCAAAGGAAAGTAATTTGTCAATGCATATACGATTACGTCATTTGTTTCTAGGGTAAGCATGATTTTTGACATTTTAGTCGACTAATCTACGTGGTTGAATTTAATTCTACACACACTCAAACTAGGTAAAGCGCTCATATTTTAAGAGGTTGACATGACACTTTCAAGATTGTTTGCACTTAACAAAAATAGAACTTGTGACCCCACACATCATCTTACAGTGATAGTCGCAAATCCTTTTGCCATTAAGCCGCCTTAATAGGTTATTACATCGTTTGTTTTCAATCTCAACACGAAGATGGTTATAATGTAAAATACGACACATGTGAAAAAAGATGTTTAGATGAGTTTTAGTTGCAAATATGAATCTAGATGTGCTATATATTTACAATCACATACTTCGGTAGTTCGGTGTGGCGATATTTGTAAATTTAAGAGTTATTGAATATTTGCGAGCACAAGTTTAAACAGAAAAAGGTGTGGTTTGTGTGTAACTAGAATATTTTGTATTAAAATCACATACTTCGGTCGACAAAAGTTCAACATAAACCCACAATTTAGTAAAATTCCAATAAATCAATCACAGCTCTCCATTTTTTTATTAAATTAAATAAAACCACTTTTCACCGCTTTTTTTAAAATTAAATATCTCACAAATCGTTAATCGTTACGCAAAACGAAACAAATCATCGCGACGAGAATTAAATCATCTTTCTATAAAATGGCACTTTGATATACTTTCGACGAACTTTTTTTTTGATTTTTTTTTCAGTCACGTTCGAAAAAATCATATGTGATTTGATTCTGGAAAATCACATGTGATTTGTATCACAAATCACATGTGATTTTATTAAATCACATGTGATTCTGATACAAGTCATATGTGATTTTTTTCAGACGTAACTAATAAAAATAAAAATAAAATTTCGTCGAAAGTATATCAAAGTGCCACTCTATAGAAAGATGATTTAATTCTCGTCGCGATGGTGTATTTTTTGTCGTTTGACGATTTACCGTTTGCAAGATATTTTATTTTTAAAAAAAGAGGTGGAAAGTGAGTTTTTTTAATTTAATGAAAAAATAGGTGGCTATGATTGGTCAATTGGATTTTTGAAAAATGTTGAGTCTACATTGATCTCATCTCTACTTCGGTGTAGCGATATCTGTAAATTTAAGAGGAAAGAAGTGCAAAAATCATCCATGTGGTTCGTTAAAAAACCGTCTCACGTCCCTCGTTAAATAATTGTCCAAAACACATTCCTCCGTCAATGTTTTGGGACACGATACATCCCTTGGACTAACGGAGTAAAATTTTTTCTCGTTAATTATTAACGAGGGTCTAATTTTTAACGGTGCAACTATATAAGAGGGTATTGTTGTCTTTTTTCTGCCACAGGGATGATTTTTGCACTTCTACTGTTAAAAAAGTTTTTTTTTGTCTTTTTAATTAAAATAAAAAAGACCTTTTTACGTATTAATTCGTGTAAAAGTAAAATAATGTGTGTTTTTGTTACAAATCTTGATAAAAAAAATTCGACTTTACAAAATTCTTATTTGTTTTTATTAAAAAAAAAAATATTAGTTTTTGTTTGTTTTTTGTTTGTTTTTAAAAATTTTTTTACAAAACTTTAAAAAAAATTCGTACTTTTACAATCTTAGTTTTGAAAAAAAAATGTTAAAATTTTGTATTTTTTAAAATCTTAGTATTTAAAAAGTACAAAAAAAATTTAAAAAAAAATTAAAAAGTGCGAAGTTTTTTAAAAAATTTTGTAAAAATTAAAAAAAAACTACGATTTTGGTTCGATTATTTTTTAAAAAATAATAAAAATTTCGAACTTTTTTTACATAACTTTTTTAAAAATTTTTGTACATTTTCAAAAATACGAAAAATATTTAAATCTTTTTCAAAAAGTTTAGATTTTTAAAAGTGCGAATTTTTTTTAAAAAGTTTTGAAAAATGTACAAATTTTTTTTAAAAAGTTTTCTAAAAAACGTACGAGATTTTAAAAAAAATTTAAAAAAATAATCGACCGAAATCGTACTTTTAAAAACTTTTTTAAAATTTTTTTTACAAAACTTTTAAAAAATTTTAAAAAACTTCGCACTTTTAATTTTTTTTTTTAGATTTTGTAAAAAAAAATTAATTTTTTTTACGAATAATAATGTAAAAAAGTTTTTTTTTTAATTAAAAAACAAACAAAAACTTTTTATAAGAGAGAAGTACAAAAATCATCCCTGTAGCAGCGAAAAGACAACAATACCTTCCTATATAGTTGCACCGTTAAAAATTAGACGCTCGTTAATACTTAACGGAAAAAAAATTGCACTGTTAGTCCAAAGGATGTATCGTGTCCCAAAACATTGACGGAAGGATGTGTTTTGGACAATTATTTAACGAGGGGCGTGAAACGGTTTTTTGACAAACCACAGGGATGATTTTTGCACTTCTCTCATTTAAGAGTTATTGAATATTTGCGAGCTCAAGTTTAAACAGAAAAAAGGTGTGGTTTGTGTGTAACTAGAATATTTTGTATAATAACATTACTTTTTATATCTAAATATTTGTGTATATATGGGTGAATACTTATTTACATTGTAATTAAGTACTTAAATATTTGTGTATATATGCTAGAACCACAAAATTTTTACACAAAAACATCCACAGAATGACATGTCATGCATATTATTGGATGTATAAAAAAGAAGAAGATAAAAAGAAGATAAAGGATACCACAAATTAGGTGACAAGTCATTTTGTAGATGTTTTTTTGTAAAACATTTGTGGATCTAACATTTATCTTTAATAAATTATATTTGACTTCATATAAATAACAGTATTTCAATTTTAATAATATTATTTAATTTTTTAACTTTTTAGATTTTAACCAAAAGCATGTGTGTTTTCTCTTTGTAAGTATATATGTATGAGGAGAGTTATATTGAATATAATAAATAGCTTAGATATTAGGGACTCGTCCTCACTATACATCTAAAAGAAATCAATAGCTGAGATTAAAAGCATTTTATTATTTCACTTATTTTTAAAATTTAAATATCTACTAAACCGTTAATCGTTAAGCGAAAAAAAATATACCATCACGACGATCATTTTTTTATTTTCTTATAGATATCGATTTTGATATACTTTCGACAAATATTTTTTTCGTTTTTTCACCTTTTTATGTTCTTTTTTCGTAATTGAAACTTGCATGAAAATATCACATGTGATTAAATACTAATTTGAATATTCGTATAAAATCACATGTATTGATATATACTTAAAAAAATCACATGTACCTTACTATTTGTTATACTTAAAAAAACATAATACCATCATATATTGATTTTTTTATTTTGTTTTCTTCTATGGGTATGTTTGGAAAAAAATAGCTGTAAGTTGTATGTTGTAAGCTGTAAACTGTAAGCTGTAAACTGCAAAGCTGTTAACATGAGCTACAAGCTGTATTTTTTTCAATAAAAGTTTTTGGTTAATTAGTTGTTGACTGTAATTATAAGATTTAAAAGGACATATTTAAATATATTATAATATGATTGGAGGGTATATTAGTATTTAATTGTTTTAACATCTCTTAACAATTTTAAAAACTTCATTAATCAGCTTTTCATTTAAGAGCTACTTGTTTAAAATAAAAGCTTGAAGTTGGTGCAACCAAACAGAGCTACTTGTTTTGAAAGAGATTATTTTTGTAACAAAAAGCTTGCAGTTCCAAAAAAGCTGCTGCCAAACAGGCCCTATGAGTATTGCACCATAATCTTTTTAACGGAACACATATATTAGCATTTCGAGTATGGTGTGATCGTAAGAAAAGTAAATAATTATAAATCGTCAGCTTAAACAAGCTTGTAAAACGGGTTACCAGTTGTATTATGATGTTTACTACGATCGAGCAGTATCCAAATTACATATTACGTTATTAATTTTACGATGTTCGTGACCGTAAAACAAAAACTGAAAATATATATTTAAAGGAACATTTAACGAGATGAAACGAATATAAAATTATATTGCTACATCAATATGGAATGCACGTGGTCACTAACTATTACAAACATGTTGTCTTAAAGTATTACAGAAAATGCGTATGTTATTTTTATGTTTTATATTTGTTTATAATTATAAATATATTTTTTATGTCATTTTACATCTTATAATTACAGTTAACAATTAATTTATCAAACACTTTTATTGAAAAAATGATACAACTTGTAGCTCATATTAACAGTTTGCAGTTTACAGCTTATAGTTTACAGCTTATAGCATGCAACTTACAACTAGTTTTGCCAAACATACAAATAAAGTTTGATATCCAAATGAACGTAAATCTATATGTATACCGTGATTTGCCTTATAAAACAATACTAGATAATAAAACAAAAATGACAACTACATTCCACTAATCAAATATGAAAAAGAGCTTTTCATCATCTAGCAATTGTTCTACATCGTTTGCAAGACGTAGAAAAAATGATATCAAATGATTTTTCCTTTTAAGTGAACTCAACCAAATCATTGATGTGGGCTCATCACTTGGTTATGATGTTAGAGTAAACACCAAAATTTATTTATACACAAAATAAGCTTGTAATTCTTGCAAAAAAGTGTTCTAATTAATTTTTTTCAAAGACACTAGATACATTTCACATCAAACTTGTCACATTAATATTATTCTCATACCTTCTCTGACAATATCTTTATATCTTCAGTATCTTAAATTCATAAAAAAATTACCATTCATCACAAATATCTTACAAAATGGCTTAAAGTGTCAATTTGTGTGACACCCTGTAAATTTTTTATCAATATTTTAGCCGTTTCCGTTTGGTAATTTGAATTTTAGTGTTTCGTTAAATTTTTACGTTTAACCGGGAAGTTGTCCCGCGTTTATCTGAGAAGTCGTACCGAAAGCGTTCCGGGTTTCAATTCATCGTAGTCTTTCGTTGGTAGACGCACTTTTACGTTTTTAGTTGATATTTAAAATTCTAGGAAAATTTCGTAAAGTTGTTATTCATTTTTGTGATTTGCGTGATCCGAATATATTTAGTAGCTTATACTTATGCATAGAACCCTTGAAATTAAAATTCACTCTAGCATTATACCCCTAGAATGTTAGAGACCAAATTGGCCCCCCTTTGGCTCATGCATGCAACCGAATACCACAAGCACACACACAATAGGATGCTCATTTTTTTTGAATTTGAATCAAGAGACATACTCCCCACAAAATAGCTTGAGGCTAGTCCTTTTCTTTAGTTCTCATTTGAAGATCAAATTGGTCCCCCTTGGGGCTTGTCCTTGCCGTCGCATACCATCACACACACAAACAAACCACTCAAAATTTAAAGGCTATAAGGACATAGGATTCTCATTCTATCATTCATTCATTCATTCATTCATTCATTCTCTTTTGCAAGAAAAACACACACTCATTCTTTGTTTCTCTCTTTTTGTTCGGACGCACAAGAACACACACACAAATCTATAGTTTTTCAATCTTGATCAAAACCATTTGAAGATATTGTGTTCGGGTTGATATTCGGGTAGTTTATAAACAACGTTTGGGTTATTCTAGTCTCTAATCATCCTCTAGTCATCTTTTCTTTTAAGTCATCTGAGTTGTACTTTTACATACTTATGATCATTCCGAACAAGGTGTACAAAACGGATCGTTGTGAAAATCGTTATACATTTTTCTTTAAAACTACAAGACTCAAGTTTTAAATATTTTAAACATAAATAGAAGAACATGAAAAATAGTTGTACTTTTGTGTCTAAAAGTTTGTTGTGACTATTTTGATATATATATATATTGTTGTTATTACGGCTATATCATTTATTTGAGATTATCGTATATAGTGATATTAAATGTTGTTAGTAAAGGGATTAAGTTAGATATTGTTTTTGTTGAAAGCGTGAATTGAAAGTCGATGAGATTAGGTTTATAATGGATTTGTTGCGATATTGCGGTGATGTCGAAAATTGAACGGGTTGATCTTTTTGGAGTCTATATGGTTCAAACCCTATGTGGCTTGCACTAGGTGTTCTAGAAATTTATTCGTCACACTCGTAAACTTAATAAATGTTGTAATGTGATTTACTTAGTTGTCGAAAGTTTTTACAGGTCAATAAAGGTGTACTTTTTTGTAAAACGGATATTTTACGAATCGAGTATATTAAAAAGGAAAATTGTTATTTTAAGAAAGGTCATGTCGAAATTTCATTATCAAACTAATAATAAAATGGAGAAAGACGTTAGGAGTCGGGTCTAGGTCAACATTTACGGTTATTGAGTCAACTTTGGTGTGTCGGGTCACTAAGAGACAAAATACACAAAAAGATGAAATACACTAAAAGACGAAATACACTAAAAGACAAAATAAACTAAAAGACAAAATACACTCAAAGATGAAATACACTAAAAGATGAAATACACTAAAAGACAAAATACACTAAAAGACGAAATATTTTGAAATGGATACGCCGTGTCTACTCATGCTCG
>BQNB010099948.1:0-24815 GCA_026074375.1 Tanacetum coccineum | reverse complement strand
TTAAGAATTTGCTCAAGAACAGGCAAAATAACGAGGGTCGTGGTAACCGCGCTTTGCTGCGGGCGTAAGGCTATATACACCTGTCGGTGAATCGGTTAATATGACATAGATCGGAGAATGGGACAGAGCGGAGCCACAGGTCCCTCTAGAAGCCATGATCCATGGGACGCGCAAGTCCCACTAACAGAAAGAGAACTAGACGACTCAAACTCACCAGCTCACTAACGCAATCTCTGAACAGGACTTTCGTCAGTTATTTCAATAGACTTGGCAGACCAAGTTTTCGAGGGAATCGGGGCGAGGCAATTAGTTGTTAAGGTCGAGCCGGTTTGTGTTGACCTAGGGGCTTGCCTGCAAGTGGCTTCAAACACTCGCTAAGCCCCTATTGAATAGGGCGTGTAAGTCAACTAGCAGCTGTTATTACAACCTCAGCTAGGATCTATATATACCCTTATATCTCAAGGGCCAACCCAAGTAATCCCCCATAACATCAATCAGTACCGTAAAAGGCTCAAAATATGACTAAGTCTCCAGCAGCTGTGGAGCGGGGGATGAGCTAGATCAGTTGCCGATGAACAAGTCAGAATTGCCTCAACAAAAATAAATGGAATTGGGCCTAAAAGGCATAAGAACTCACACTTGCCCTGATAATACCACTTAACAGCATCTCCTTGACCTGTTTTTCTATCTCAGCCTTTTGGATGTGGGGTTATTTGATCAACAAATAACATCGTTACTCCCGGCTCTAAACACAAACCCAGACAGGAGATCTAACGAGGGCCGCCCTCTCTTCTGCTCACCTCCCCTGGAGGTAAGGGAAGAAGTTGTATTTTATTTGTTTTAAATCTTCTCCCCAAAGCCTCAATCCAGGGTATGGAGCCGCATCGGTCAGTATGGCGTGCCTCCCCGGGGTCACCACTCCCGGGTTAGCGAATAAGCAACAGGCAGCTCGCAGCTGCCCCGTCCCGATGGGACTCTTGATGCTTTGTTCAATCAATGCCGTCTTGTCTATCTTGACTTGCAGCTCCTAAGACACCATACGGCGTTTTCTTGGAGCTACCTAGTAGATAGGTTCATTGATCACATAAGACATTCTGAAAGTTGTTATTTATGTTATTTATGAGATGCTATAGTTCTTTGTCGTGGCAACAGGAGGCTTAAGGGTTCCCCCCGACAGGGGGTCCGGGTAAGTAACACGATAGTGTGTTGGTTCAGCAAAGCAGGGAAGGGGAATTTTAGGAGATAGCAGGCTATTTTAGTAATCTGAAAGCTTGGTCTTTTGCTCCCGAGGGGGAGCGAAAGAACATAAAAGGAGGAGCGCTGCTCGGGGAGTGGCGCCCGTACGGCTACCACCCGCTTACGATTAAAACTCAAAGAGCTAAGCCCCCCGCCGGGGGGTTTGGGGGGGCGAGGGCAGGAAGAGCGCTGCTCGGCGAGGAGCGCGATGGAAGGCTAAGAATATAGCTATAACAGCAGCAAGAAGCAAGTGACCCTACGGTTTATTGCTTTAATATTGCTTGATTTTCTCTGGGGTCACGGTTCCAAGCTCTGAAGTGCAGCCCCAAAAAGCGTAACTCAGAGCATTTGAACTAGGGAAGTGACCCGCATAGAAAATGCTTAATCGTATTAAGTAAACAGTAGTAAGAAGCCTGAGACCGAAGGGACTTATTGCTTTAGTCTTACTGTCTTTCTTATTGTTACTCTGGATTTATTGTTGTTGATCCTCCCCGAAAAATAATTATCGAACAAAAACAGTGGATTTTGAACGACCCGACATTTTTTGATGCAAATCAAATAAATGATATAAGGGTCGACCTTTTTAACGAAACAAAAAGAAGGATCAAGCAAGTTGACCTCAGACATTCTGTCTTTTTTCAACCTCTGCAGGGTACCCCACATGGGCATCTTTAAAACACAGTTTTAAAGCTCTTATTTCGTCGATTATTTGAGCAACAAATAACATCGTTATCCCCGGCTCTGAACACAAACCCAGACAGGGGATTGAACGAGGGCCGCCCTCTCTTCTGCTCACCTCCCCTGGAGGTAAGGGAAGAAGTTGTATTTTATTTGTTTTAAATCTTCTCCCCAAAGCCTCAATCCAGGGTATGGAGCCGCATCGGTCAGTATGGCGTGCCTCCCCGGGGTCACCACTCCCGGGTTAGCGAATAAGCAACAGGCAGCTCGCAGCTGCCCCGTCCCGATGGGACTCTTGATGCTTTGTTCAATCAATGCCGTCTTGTCTATCTTGACTTGCAGCTCCTAAGACACCATACGGCGTTTTCTTGGAGCTACCTAGTAGATAGGTTCATTGATCACATAAGACATTCTGAAAGTTGTTATTTATGTTATTTATGAGATGCTATAGTTCTTTGTCGTGGCAACAGGAGGCTTAAGGGTTCCCCCCGACAGGGGGTCCGGGTAAGTAACACGATAGTGTGTTGGTTCAGCAAAGCAGGGAAGGGGAATTTTAGGAGATAGCAGGCTATTTTAGTAATCTGAAAGCTTGGTCTTTTGCTCCCGAGGGGGAGCGAAAGAACATAAAAGGAGGAGCGCTGCTCGGGGAGTGGCGCCCGTACGGCTACCACCCGCTTACGATTAAAACTCAAAGAGCTAAGCCCCCCGCCGGGGGGTTTGGGGGGGCGAGGGCAGGAAGAGCGCTGCTCGGCGAGGAGCGCGATGGAAGGCTAAGAATATAGCTATAACAGCAGCAAGAAGCAAGTGACCCTACGGTTTATTGCTTTAATATTGCTTGATTTTCTCTGGGGTCACGGTTCCAAGCTCTGAAGTGCAGCCCCAAAAAGCGTAACTCAGAGCATTTGAACTAGGGAAGTGACCCGCATAGAAAATGCTTAATCGTATTAAGTAAACAGTAGTAAGAAGCCTGAGACCGAAGGGACTTATTGCTTTAGTCTTACTGTCTTTCTTATTGTTACTCTGGATTTATTGTTGTTGATCCTCCCCGAAAAATAATTATCGAACAAAAACAGTGGATTTTGAACGACCCGACATTTTTTGATGCAAATCAAATAAATGATATAAGGGTCGACCTTTTTAACGAAACAAAAAGAAGGATCAAGCAAGTTGACCTCAGACATTCTGTCTTTTTTCAACCTCTGCAGGGTACCCCACATGGGCATCTTTAAAACACAGTTTTAAAGCTCTTATTTCGTCGATTATTTGAGCAACAAATAACATCGTTATCCCCGGCTCTGAACACAAACCCAGACAGGGGATTGAACGAGGGCCGCCCTCTCTTCTGCTCACCTCCCCTGGAGGTAAGGGAAGAAGTTGTATTTTATTTGTTTTAAATCTTCTCCCCAAAGCCTCAATCCAGGGTATGGAGCCGCATCGGTCAGTATGGCGTGCCTCCCCGGGGTCACCACTCCCGGGTTAGCGAATAAGCAACAGGCAGCTCGCAGCTGCCCCGTCCCGATGGGACTCTTGATGCTTTGTTCAATCAATGCCGTCTTGTCTATCTTGACTTGCAGCTCCTAAGACACCATACGGCGTTTTCTTGGAGCTACCTAGTAGATAGGTTCATTGATCACATAAGACATTCTGAAAGTTGTTATTTATGTTATTTATGAGATGCTATAGTTCTTTGTCGTGGCAACAGGAGGCTTAAGGGTTCCCCCCGACAGGGGGTCCGGGTAAGTAACACGATAGTGTGTTGGTTCAGCAAAGCAGGGAAGGGGAATTTTAGGAGATAGCAGGCTATTTTAGTAATCTGAAAGCTTGGTCTTTTGCTCCCGAGGGGGAGCGAAAGAACATAAAAGGAGGAGCGCTGCTCGGGGAGTGGCGCCCGTACGGCTACCACCCGCTTACGATTAAAACTCAAAGAGCTAAGCCCCCCGCCGGGGGGTTTGGGGGGGCGAGGGCAGGAAGAGCGCTGCTCGGCGAGGAGCGCGATGGAAGGCTAAGAATATAGCTATAACAGCAGCAAGAAGCAAGTGACCCTACGGTTTATTGCTTTAATATTGCTTGATTTTCTCTGGGGTCACGGTTCCAAGCTCTGAGTGCAGCCTCAAAAAGCGTAACTCAGAGCATTTGAACTAGGGAAGTGACCCGCATAGAAAATGCATATTGTTATAGTTGATAGCCAGCTATTTTAGTAATCTGAAAGCGTGGTCTTTTGCTCCCCAAGGGGGAGCGAAAGAACATAAAAGGAGGAGCTCTGCTCGGGGAGTAGCGCCCGTATGGCTAGATTTTCTTTGGGGTCCCGGTTCCAAGCTCTGAGTGAAGCCCCAAAAAGGCGTAACCTCAGAGCATTTAAACCATGGGAAGGGACCCGCATAGAAAATGCTTAACTTTAATAAGTAAACAGTAGCAACAAGCTAGTTATCCTACGGTTTCTTGCTTTAGTCTAACTGGATTTCTTGTTGTTGATCCTCCCCTATAAAACAGTAATCGCACTAAAAAAGTGGCTTTTTAACGACCCGACATTTTTTATTTTAATCAAAAAATGATATTAGGGTCAACCTTTTTAACGAAACAAAAAGCATCTGAAAGCAAGTTGTCCTCAGATATTCTGTCTTTTGGCAACCTCTGAAGGGTCACCCACATGGGCCTCTTTTAAACAAGGTTTAAAAGCTCTTATTTAGTCAATGATGTTATCCAAGAATAACATCGTAATACCCGGCTCTGAACACAAACCCAACCAAGCATCGCCGAGGGTCAAACTTTAGCTTTGATCCTCCACCGGGAATAGATAATAGAAGAAAGAAAGCTTCTTTTGCTAGTTTCGAGCAGTGTTACCCGCTTACGATTCTAACTCAAGAAAACCTCCTTCTTCCTTGTATTATCTATCCCCTTTTTCCCGTATGGAGCCATCAGTCTTCGTTCGACATGCGCACTTACTCACGCAAGCTTTTCCAGTAAGAGGTTAACTCTTAAAGAGCGGCCACCGGTGGGACCGCCGCGCTACCAGGGAGTTTGGGTAACAACCCCATTATCTTGATAAATATCCGCCTTCTTGTACTGAAAGCTGTCTTCCCTCCCCCTCTTATTGTAGAGCTAAAAGCTTTGAGTTACAAAGCTACCTCTCAATAGTTCAAAAATTTCCGAATATTACGGAAAAGTTTGCCAAAATTGAGTGCGCAAAAAAAGTATCTGCTTCCTTTGATAAGGGAGGGAACCGACCTTAAAGCTTTTTACGAGAGTGTCTACTCCCACTCAGAATCCACTGACTCGCCGGGGCGAGAAATAATGATTGCACAAAAACAGTTGATTTTGAACGACCCGACATTTTTTGATGCAAATCAAATAAATGATATAAGGGTCGACCTTTTTAACGAAACAAAAAGCGTTATCCGTATCAAGTTATAAGAAAAAAGTGCTATCACTTTTTAACTAAAACCACATTCCTTCTTCATCACTCAAATTATAAGACACTTCCTGGTACACACATAAACTAATAAAACACAATTAGTAAAAAAAACAAATAACTTCACTCTTAGTTTGGGTGTCGAGGCCTATAGCGTGAGGTCCGGTGTTTGGCTCGCGTTATAAGTTTATGTTTTGAGATGGCGCGAGACAAAAAGAACCCCCCACGCTGGGTGTTATAATAGAGGTGCGAAAAAATGCCGCATCATTGCAAATGTCCGTGTATGTGCCGGACAGGCTAGTAGACCGAACGGGCCACATAAAACCCAAGCGGACTAACTCAAGCCCAATCGAATAAATCATAGACCAAGCTACTCAAATCCGAACGGGCCACCGACAATTAAGCAAGTAAACTAAATTTAACCCTAAAAATGTAAACTAAATTTCTAAACCTAAGATAGGACAAAAGAAAATTTTAGGAAAAAGAAAAACATTTTTTTTGATTATTTTTGCATTTATTATGAATTAAAGTCTAAATTTAATCTAATTAAATCTACAAAAATAGCAATTTAAATACTAAAAATTGGGAAAATTATTTTTACAGCTTAGAAAAAGTCTAATATTATAAAAGCAAAGAAAACTATTTTTAAACATTATTTTTATTATTAAAATCCTATTTTTAAAATTTAAATAAAGCTAAAAAATGAATTTAGATCTAAAAAGTGTAAAATGATTTTACTGGTGTACAACCTAAAGCTCTATATTTTTTTATATCAAAACTAAAAAACTATTTTTTTTATATTTTTCTGAAACTTTTTTCTATTTTTTATTGATTTTATAAGATTTTAACTTTCGAAAATGATTAAATTAAAATAAAAAAATTGGAAAAATCTAAAAAATTCAGGAAAAATCTTAGACACTAGCAGGAACACAAGAAAAATAAGAAAATCCAATTTGCTAAACGAATAAGCTCTCAAATGAGCTTATTATGCTACGGCTTATTATATAAAGGGAAATGAAAACGTGTACTAGTATTAAATTGTGAGAGATATGAATGGATGAGCTATTGAAGCAAACTGGTTAAGGCGTATGTGTTGTGTGTGGGTGGTTTTTTCGTTTGGGTTCGAGTGTGGGCAAAAACCCTTTTTGCTATTTTTTTTTTATTTTTGACTTTTAAGAAAAACTAAATACTAGGTATTAAAAAGGACACTAAAATAAGCTTTTTTAATAAAAGGGACTTAAGCTAAAACTAAGTAATAAGCTCTAAAACAGCTTATCAAAGCTGCTGTCATAGTAAGTAAGGTTTTGGCTTATTCTTACTTAAACAGCTATAAACAGCTCAAATTAAGCTCAAATCTAAAAAGAAAAAGTGTTCTAAAAGCTTATAAGTTGCTTAATCTAAAAATGAAAAGAAATAAGAGCTGGAAACACATTAAAGCAACTGAAAATGATGATGAAAATGCTAAACTTAGTAAGGACACTTAAAGGCACAAAATCCAATTAAGCTAAAAACCTTAAAAAGCTAAACTGGACTCTAAAACTTTGAGGTCTTATTAAACTACTTATAATCTATCTGTATAAGCTATAAAATCTAGAGTCATAAGCTAAATTAACAAATTAAGATTCTAAAATTCCTAAGTACTGTTTTTGGCTTTTATGGTTTTTAGAGTGACTTTTTTCAGCAGAATTAAGCTAGGTAAATAAGCTAGAAAATGTAAATTAAGACTTAATCTATATTAAGCTATAACTAATCTAACTCCTATTTGAACCTAAGCACCTAAGACCTACTTTTACTTAACTACAAATTAGGCTAAAAGTGACAGCAGTACTAACTTCTTGTTAGTACTGGTGCACTTTGCACAAGTGCAAATCAAAAATGCAGGTTTCCTAAGGGAAATCCTTGCACTTAGAAAACATCAAGTAGAGTGTAACAAGCATGAATGCAAGATCAGATCTAAGCCTTTGAGGGCTTAGATCAAATTTTCACAAGCTAAAGGTTTAAGACAAAATGCCCTGGTGCTGGCACTCTTATATTAAGCTCAAACTTCTAATTTCCAAATCTATTTTATGAAAACTCATTTCCTAATGTTTATAACTAAATTCAAAGCTGTCTCAAAAGGTTTTGCACAAAACTTTTGACTTTAGATGGTCAAACTTGCTTATGCCAAACACCCCTTTACCACTTTGACAGATTTGACATTGAACTTAAATTGCTAATCTAATTAACAAGCATTAACTACCAGATTATTTTTAGCTTATAACAACCCCAACTAACATGAATTAACAACTAATTAAACATTAATCTAAGATTCAAACTAATTTCTACTATTTTTGGATTTTTTAAGGTTTTTAAAATACTTATATTAAAGACTAAGGTCTAAACTATTTTAATCAAAACAGGATAAGCAACTATGAATTATTTAGCTAGGTTAAGACACAATTAGCACTAATATGCAAAAAGAATAGCAAATAAGCAATAATAAAGCATATAAGCTATAACTAAGCAGTTTAAACTGAAATTAGAGAACAGGAAAAAAGTGTAACTTACTATAACCTTTAGCTAAACAAAAGGCACATTATAAGGCAGCTACAAGCTCCCTAGCTTATTAATAAGCTAGGGTAATAGTCCTTGGGGATCCTTCCATTTTAGATCCCCCTTCCATAAGCTCATAAATCCAAATCCAAAGGTAAATAGATCTTTTAAGCTGATTTTACAGGATTAAAGTATGATTAAGGTGAGTTGAGCTCCATAATAAGCTTATAGACTTATTAGAGCTGATTTTTAGCTTATAAGGGCTTATTGAGTTTTAGCTTAATATCAAATAAGAAAAATTAGAGCTTATGATTTAAAGAGATTTTGAGAGATTAAAAATAACTGAATTTCATTAATAAAAAGTTTGCTTACAATACTCAAAAGGAAAATTACAAATTTTAAGCTAGGAATTGAAATTTAAGCTAAAACTAAATCTAGGCTACGTTGTGTGTGTGAAGAGTGAGGCTCTATTTATAGCCATTTGGTGAAGCTTCCAGACCCTCTTGCCTTGCTCTCCAATCTTTCAATCTCATCCCTTGAATCCTCTAATCATTTCCAAATGATTAATAGCCGTTTGATCAAATTGTGGACACCTGAAGATTGCC
Source organism: Tanacetum coccineum (assembly GCA_026074375.1). NCBI lineage: Eukaryota > Viridiplantae > Streptophyta > Magnoliopsida > Asterales > Asteraceae > Tanacetum > Tanacetum coccineum. The sequence goes on along the minus strand of BQNB010099948.1, from coordinate 16,355 downwards.
AGCGTGTCATTCCCTTTTGTATGTCATTGTGCTTCTTTTGTGAGTGTTTAGCAATTAAACCATATGATTTGGGCTCTTCTCTCCATTATTGACGTGGCCTCATCTTGAGCTTAAGCTAATGAATCCCTTGGAAAGACTGATTTGACCCTTGCCTTGCACTTATGAGCTCCTTAATTGTCCAAATTGCCCATTGAAAACGGGATTCGCGCGCTTTTTATAACTGAAAACGGGTTAATTCAGTTTGAACTTTGCTCTATTGACATAATTGGCCCTTGTCATTTGTTTTTCCTTTTCTAGTTATAAAGAACTTTTAGAAATTGCAAGTTCAGTCCTTGTGGTTAATGAAAAGGGAAATGGGCTAGGGATTTGGGCTTATGGTCATGGACTTGGATCCAGGTAAGGCCCATTTGGGTTTAGGAGCTTATGATTTTTCTAAAAGTTGAGGGGCTTTAAGTGAATATTTAGGTCTTGTCTTCTTGTGTTGACTTTTGTAGACCATGACGTTGACTTTCTTTTGACTGGATTTGACTGAGCGCTTGACTTTTTTGCTTCGGCTTTTTTTTTTTTTGGGGTTTCTTTGGCTTTCTTTTTGTACTCTTTCTAATGTGCTTGCCGTTTTTACTGTTTTTCTTGTGATTTTTGATATATCGTACCTGCACACACAAACACAGAAATACAAGCATATTTTTGCCATGTTTGGTCTGTTTTTGGGTTTTAATTGGGTTATTTGAGGTATTAACGGATATGTGTATTTTAACACTTATCAAATTCCCAAACTAACGATTGGTGTGTCCTCAGCAATATCACATGCCTTATACCATAATACTCGAAACTTCCCAACTAAACCTTTCAAACAGTAGCAAAGATTTTTTTTTGAGAGAGCTTAAGAGATTCAAAGCTATAAAAAACGATTTCCTCATTTTACAAGAATTTTTCTCTTTTTATGATTTTTTTTCTTGATAACTAGCACCCACATCTAACTACAACTTATTTGTGTTGACATAAATGTATGTTTTCATTACCTTATTGTAACTTTAAGGATCATAGAACAAAATGACAAGTAAGTGTCTAAAAGATATTTTTTTTTTTTTTTTTTCTATCCATCCCGATTTTTCACTTTTCCCATGCTAAGCTTAAAAACAAGATCACTATTGATTACGAACTAAGATGCTAAGACTACTTATAATTACAACTTGTGAATTCCTCTTCCCGACATAAATCATATATTTAGGTGTGTGTGTTCAAATTAATTTAAACCAGTAACCCATATTAGATTGTTGAAATCCGATCAAGCTTTACACATGGGCCTTTTGGGCAAATATGTTATTCACTTAGTAGAATCACAACTCAAAGCAAACAAAAACCTCCTTAGCTAAGACATCGTTGGTTCACTTATCCCATGAATAACTTTCTTCTCTAGCAATCCCACCGTCATGGGTAAGTGCTAAGGTTTGACACCTCCATCGGAGAATACTAATCGAAAAACGCATCGATACTTCGATGAAAAAGCCTTGTAGCTTTTGCAAACCTTAGTTCAAAAGCATACCTTGGTTTTGAAAAATGAAATTTTTTACTATTTAATTTTTCTAACTTTGCAACATTTTTTATTTATATTTACATTATTAGGCTTAGGATCGGTATCACTTTTCTTTGACTATCACATCGGCAACGCGCGACAAAGAGTCTCGCTATACTTATTATGATTACAACCTAAATATACATCTCCATACTTTCTTTCGATGTCACATCGGGAGCGACCGACAAATGCCCATGTACTTTATTGCAATGGAGTTTGTATATTAATTATTAACACTAAAGATTTATAACTTGCATCATTTTTTTTTTCTTATTTATTTTTTATTTTTTATTTATTTTTTGCAAATAAAAAAAATTCGTTTTAGAAAACCAAAGTATAAACTTGAACTAAAATTCTTATTTACAAATGATATCGACTTCATCGATAAAGCTTTTTCTCTAAATATTTTGATTAGACTTTTAAGAGTAAACACTATTTGTAGGAAAATTAAAGAGAACACGTATAATTAATCAGTTGTAAGAACTCGGGGAAGAAAAATGACAATGGTATTATTATACAGCCTTTAAGTTTTCAAATAAAAACTTTGTTTAGCATCCTAATTCGTAACTAATATTATCATCTCTTATTCTTTGCAAAAGAAATTCGCAAATACTTAGCCTATATAAAATCCAACTCGACATATTTAAAATCTACTTGAGATTAGCACAAGTTTTCATTTACTAATGATTTCAAGTCTAGCATGTTTAAAGTCTACATGAGACTAGCACAAAAACTCTATCATTATTGTTAAGGGAGGAAAGCTAGAACTCTACACGTTTGATCGGGTCAAAAATTACTTTCTATTCTTACCAACGGAAAACCTACATTTTTGTCTTAAAATTTTTTTATATTATATTTATGACTAAAAATTTAAAATTTTTGCTATTTTTGTGGGAAAACGGGTACGTGAGAACAAAACAATAAGCAAGCAACATCAAATCGATAGATTCCCTTCCCCAAACTAAAACGAAACATTGTCCTCAATGTTTAAAGTTGGGTCTCTACGAAAATCTAAGCCGTTTATGAATTATGCAAAGATAAACGTGAATCGATAAGATGAAAGGATATCGGATCTCCCCAAACTAATTTCACACAAAGGATGAGAAGCTCGAGTAGAACGGGATAAATCAACCGGACACGAGAGGTTTCAAAAGAATTTGTTAGGTTGATCCTATAAAAAACCAGCAAACAACAAACAAGCAACAAACATCGAGAAATCGGAAAGAGTACAAACCTCTCTCAACACAACACATTAGATAAAAATAGAAAGAAAATAGAAAGGATAAGCATGGTGTGATCTCCCATGAAGCGGCTTGTTTTTGTTCACCGAGTCGCAAGCTCGACTCGATCCCTGAATTTAGTTGTCCTTAGGGAAAGTCTGGAGGTCCGAAATAACAAATGGTGGTGTATCCCCTCCATAATAGTGCTAAGACGGTGGGCAATTGACTTGAAATTTGAACCATCGTGCATGAGACAATTTGGTCGGGGCATTGTGATAAACTTCGGTGATTTGTGGAAAGGTATGGACATCGGGGATTTGAGCTTTCCGGAGAAAATCTTTAATCGGGAGTTGAAAAGTAAGACTTGATCACCAACATTGAAGATTCGGTTCTTTATCTTGGAATCGTGTAGTTTCTTTGTCTTCTCCTTGTAGATTAGCGAATTCTCATAAGCTTGATCACGAAGCTCGCTAAGTTCATTGAGTTGGAGCTTTCGATGATCGCCCGCGGTCTTTAAATCGAAGTTGGCATGCTTAAGAGCCCAATATGCTTTGTGTTCTAGTTCGACGGGTAAGTGACATGCTTTTCCATAGACTAACTTGTACGGAGTACATCCAATTGGAGTCTTGTAAGCGGTCCTAAAAGCCCATAATGCATCATCTAGTTTGTCGGACCATGAGCAAGTTTTATCCTACCGTTCTCTCCAAAATTCTTTTGAGACCTCGATTTGTGACTTCAACTTGACCACTCGTTTGAGGGTGGTAAGGAGTCGAAAGACGATGGGTGACATCATATTTTGACATGACTTTTGCAAACTTATCGTTACAAAAATGGGTCCCACGATCGCTTATGATCGCTCTAGGAGCACCGAATCGGGAGAAAAGGGATTTTAAAAACTTAACAACTACTCTAGCATCGTTGGTGGGGAGCGCTTTCGCTTCAACCCATTTGGAAAGATAATCGACGGATACTAGAATATATTTGTTTCCTCTAGACGACGGAAAAGGTCCCATAAAGTCGATACCCCATACATCAAAATTTTTACAAACTTGGATTGCATTTTGAGGCATCTCATCACGTTGAGAGATTTTGCCTTGTCTTTGACATGCATCACAAGATTTGATCAATTCGTAGGCATCCTTATAAATCGTAGGCCAAAAGAAACCTGCATCAAATACTTTCCGAGCTGTGATATTAGCACTATGATGGCCCCCGGTGGGTCCTTCATGACAAGCCTTGAGGATTTCAAGAGCTTTTTGGCCAAATACACATCTACGGATGATTTGATCCGCACATGTTTGAAAAAGAAAAAGGATCATCCCAAAAGTAATGCTTTATATCCTTGAAAAACTTCCTCTTTTGTTCGTTGGCATTCCTTTGATTAGAAAATTCCCCGCATAGTAATTTGCTATATCGGCAAAAAAAAAAAAAAAAAAAAAAACCACGGGATATTTTGGTCATCATGAGAAGTCACCGTATTCAATGTTTCAAGAGGAAAAGTTTCATTAATCTCCTTAGGATCAAAAACATTCTCATATGGGTTTTCAAGACGAGAGAGGTGATCGGCTGCATAGTTTTCAGCTCCCTTGGTATCGATAACTTTGAAATCAAATTCCTGAAGAAGTAAGACCCATCGTAGCAATCGTGCTTTGGCGTCTTTCTTGTTGAAAAGGTATTTCAATGCGGAATGGTCTGTGTAAACAACACTTTTGTTCATGATTAGATATGATCGAAACTTCTCAAACGCGTAAACAACTGCAAGCATCTCTTTTTCCGTTGTTGTGTAGTTTGATTCTGCTTCTGTCATGGTCTTACTTGCATAATGAATTGGTCGGAAATGCTTCTCAATTCTTTGTCCTAAGACCGCACCTATTGCATAATCACTTGCATCGCACATGATTTCAAAAGGTTGGTCCCAATTCGGAGCAATGAGAATTGGAGCTTCAGTTAACTTCTTTTTCAATGTTTGAAAGGCAAGAATGCAATCTTCTGAGAAAATGAAAGGAGTGTTCTTCTCTAAGAGATGGGTCATGGGTCGAGAGATTTTGGAAAAGTCTTTGATAAATCTTTGATAGAATCCAGCATGCCCGAGAAAACTTCTGATTCCTTTGACGGTCGTTGGGTGAGGAAGCTTTGAAATTACATCAACTTTGGCCTTATCGACTTCAATTCCTTTTCTAGAGATCTTATGTCCTAAAACAATGCCTTCTTTAACCATGAAATGGCTCTTTTCCCAATTTAGTGCTAATTTGGTGTCTTCACACCTGTGAGGCATTTTGTCTAAAATTTTTGGCTAAAAAAGGGGGGCACGAGGGAAAAAGAATCTCCAGAAAACTGAAAAATCGTCCATTAAAGACTTCCATCATTTTTTCTTTCATGTACGTGGAAAATGGATCATACAACGTTGAAAGTTCCGGGTGCATTGCTCATATCCGAACGGCATACGCGGTAACGCGAAAGTTCCGTATGGGCACGTGAAAGTAGTGTTCTCTTGATCTTTAGGGTCGCCCGAGTAATAATGGTACTCGTAGGATCGGTATAAAATCAAAGCACATACAAAGTCGGTGGGTAAAGTAAAACTTTTTTTTCCCCCCCCCAACCCCCCCCCCCCATCCCCCATAATTTGACACAAAACATTTTCGGCGACACCGGTTGGTTTGGAAATTGTACGGTCGGCTAATTCTAATACCATTTTTGTTTCAGTTAGGCCCGGGAGTTGAAGCTTTTTCTTAAATGGATAAAGGCATGAGGGTTGATATACATGCACCTAATTCGGCCAAGGGCTAAGTAACTATCGAACTCCGGAAATAATCACATGGAATGAGAATTCGACGGGTCAATACTAGGCTTCATTTTTAGGACAAACGCACTACAATTTTTCAATAACGGTTTCGGTTATTGTCGATCAATCTTGTCTTGTTATTTAACATCTTTTTAAACATCGACGTAAACTTGCAATGGATGAGAGCATCAGCAAAACTAAGCTCAAAATGAAGGTTTCGAAAGATTTCATAAACTTTAAAGAAAGAATGTCATCTTTTTCTCGAATCTTTTGTTTGTTGAGTCTTGACGGGTAAGGTAAATTAGGTTTGGCTTTGTTAGCAACGAAAGAAGGTTCTTCGATTGGTTCTTTGTCTTTGGTTTGTTCTTGGACGAATGGAGGAGGTTGGATGTCTTCGGTGCTCGGTAGCTCCGTATCCTTTGTCACTCACTTTCCTTTTCCATCCGGCGGTGGAATCGGAGGTCCAGTATGAAACACCAATACGAGTGGTAAATTGCCTTGGCTTCATTACTAGGATTTGGAATGGTATTAACTGGTAAGTACTTGACCTTAAGGTTGATTGGTGTGATAGCTTTGCATGAAACTGAGCATCATTTTCTAAAAATCATTTTTGCTTCTTTTGAGAATCATTGTAAACTCTTTGAAAATCATTTTGGTTTCTTTGAAAATTATCTAACTTCATTTGTAAGTTATTCATATTGAATCTTTTGCTTTAGCATAACTTTCAAAATCTGTTTTAGACACTCCTTGAATTTGTGAAAACGGGAGGTAAAGCTTGATTAACCAAAGGTTGATTTGTTGGTGGTTGGTAAACTTGATTTTGGTTGTTTGGACGGTTTTGGTTGAAATTTCCTCCACGGTTTTGATTCGAATTGAAATTGTTTCCTTGGTAACGGTTTTGGTTGTTTTGAACATTTGGTTGGTTGAACCGGTGGTTCTCATTTGGTCTGCCAAATTAGGAGGATTCCTTTGAACAAAATTGCCAACGGTGGCGGTTTGTTGAAATTGTTGAATGTTATCTTGAAAAACAGGAAAATCGTTCCTAGTTAACGGACAATTGTTGAAATTATGGTTTGAACCACATGTGACACAAACTTCCTCGACTGCTTTGACGGTAGCAGGAGTCGTAGCATTCTTTTCACTAATCGCTTTCTCTAAACGGCTCATTCGAATATTCATTTTGTCTTCAAGTAAGGCTGCCAGTTGTTGAATCTCAAAAGAATTATCGGAAGGTGAAGAAGTAGAAGATGGAGCATTCGTAATCGCTCTTGAATCATTTGGACGACTTCTTGAGTAACGCACTTTTGATTTACTTTCGATTATGGCTAAACCATCACGAGGCATTTTGTCTAAAAAATTGCCACCCGCGGCGGAATCTAAGGCATCTTGATCGTTTGAATTCAAAGAATTGTAAAAAGTATCGAGTTGGTGTAGTTCCGAGAAGCCATGGTGAGGACATTGACGAAGGAGTCTTTAAACCGTTCCCATGTTCAGTGAAGGTTTCATTTGTTCTTGGAAAAAATGGTGATTTTGTTTCGGAAGGTAAGTTGTTTTTTGATGATGGGGAAGAATTGGTTTATGAAATTTTGAAACAAGGTCGTTCCATGTGGAAAGTTGATCTAGGAGGTTCCTTGTCTACCCAATTCGGGCTTCACCGTCTAGAGGAAAAAGGAAACAGCAAAGCTTAATCGATGTGTTCGGAACCTTCGGGATGTCTAAACGTTGAAGTGACCTTGTTAAAAAATCGAAGGTGATTATGAGGGTCTTGTCTACCCGTAAACTTATTACTTTGCACAAGATTGATTAAAGGTTGTTTAAGCTCGAAATTGTTTGCATTAATTGGTGGAACAACTATAGCATCTTCATACCCCTCGATGGGTGCTTGTAACATTTGGGCCATGTTCGATTATCGGCCATTGGTACAACGTTTTGTTCAACAATTGGATCTTCTAAAGCATAATTTTTCAACACAACATGATGAGTTTGTTGTTGTAGACGTCTTCGAGATTGCGAACGAGTGCGCATAAAAAGAAAAACTAAAAATCAAAAAAAGCAAAACTTTACACTAATTTTTTTTTTACAATGAATTTTAACGGTTACACGGAAGAGACTTAAACCAAATAATCAACTACTTCACGGTAGCTCTTGAAAATTGCTTTTCAAGGTGAGCCGTACTTCGTAGAGACACAAATGGCAAGTGTTAAATCTTTAGTTCGATTTGGGAACCAACAAGTTCACCGGAAATTGAAATGATAATACATCCGTTGAGAATATTATATTTTGGTATTTTTACCAATTGATGACTTTTATTTCTTTAATTAAAAGGAATTTTTTTTTCTATTTTTTATATCTTTTACTTATACTAAAAAGAAAAGGAAAATATTTTTTAATTTTTTTATATTTATTGATTTTTTTGGATCTTTTGAATTATAAACAATAATGAAACTTTCGAGGGTGAAAGGATCTTCAAACCAAATAAACTAAAAACGAAGGAATCTTTAACACTAATCCCCGGCAGCGGCGCCAAAAACTTGATAGCAGTTTTATATACCTAAAATATATCACAATATAATATAAACCTAAGAGCAATTAAGAAAATTACCAAGTTACCCTTGGTAGAATTCACTCTCAAAAGTATACATAATATAATATATAATACGTATATTAAACCGGGCAAATATGATCACCCGGGTCGTGTCCCCAATGACTAGTGAAATTGAAACCTTGTTTAAGTCCGGATTATGATTTGAATAAGAAAATAGATGATTTGATAAGCTATAACTACTAAAAAAACAATTAAAATGGAAAATTAAAGGTACTAAACAATTAAACAAATACGAGAAACAATTAAAAACGCGACAATTAAGAAGTAAACTAGTTTAACCCTAGGTATTAAAATGGAGTGTGGGCAAACCCTTTTGCGACAATTAAGCAAGGAACAATTAAAACGAGTTGGTGGCATACCCTTTAGCTATTTTTTCTATTTTTGACTTTTAAGAAAAACTAAATACTAGGTATTATAAGGACACTAAAAAGGCTTTTTTAATAAATGGGGCTTAAGTAATAACTAGTAAATAACAACAAGAAATCCAGTAAGACTAAAGCAAGAAACCGTAGGATAACTAGCTTGTTGCTACTGTTTACTTATTAAAGTTAAGCATTTTCTATGCGGATCCCTTCCCATGGTTCAAATGCTCTGAGGTTACGCCTTTTTGGGGCTTCACTCAGAGCTTGGAACCGGGACCCCAAAGAAAATCTAGCCATACGGGCGCTACTCCCCGAGCAGCGCTCCTCCTTTTATGTTCTTTCGCTCCCCCTCGGGGAGCAAAAGACCACGCTTTCAGATTACTAAAATAGCTAGCTATCAACTATAACAATAAGCATTTTCTATGCGGGTCACTTCCCTAGTTCAAATGCTCTGAGTTACGCTTTTTGAGGCTGCACTCAGAGCTTGGAACCGTGACCCCAGAGAAAATCAAGCAATATTAAAGCAATAAACCGTAGGGTCACTTGCTTCTTGCTGCTGTTATAGCTATATTCTTAGCCTTCCATCGCGCTCCTCGCCGAGCAGCGCTCTTCCTGCCCTCGCCCCCCCAAACCCCCCGGCGGGGGGCTTAGCTCTTTGAGTTTTAATCGTAAGCGGGTGGTAGCCGTACGGGCGCCACTCCCCGAGCAGCGCTCCTCCTTTTATGTTCTTTCGCTCCCCCTCGGGAGCAAAAGACCACGCTTTCAGATTACTAAAATAACTAGCTATTAACTAGAATTCCCCTTCCCTGCTTTGCTGAACCAACACACTAGCGTGCTACTTACCCAGACCCCCTGTCGGGGGGAACCCTTAAGCATCCTGTTGCCACGGCAAAGAACTATTGCATCTCATAAATAACAACTTTCAGAATGTCGTATGTGATCAGTGAGATCCATTTACTAGGTAGCTCCCATAAAATGCCATTCGGCGTCTTAAGAGCTGCAAGTCAGGATGGAACCACAAGACGGCACTGATTGAACAAGCATAATGAGTCCTAATGGGGCGGGGCAGCTGGCAGCTGCCTGGTGCACAATTGTTCGCTTCCCCGGGAGTAGTGACCCCGGCGAAGCTCGCCATACTGACCGATGCGACTCCATACCCTAAAGGCAGGTAAGGGGGAAGAAGTAAAGAAAAGTCAATACAACTTCACTCAGAGCTTGGAACCGTGACCCCAGAGAAAATCTAGCAATATCAAAGCAATAAACCCATAAGGTAACTTGCGTCTTGCTGCTATCAACTATAACAATAAGCATTTTCTATGCGGGTCACTTCCCTTGGTTCAAATGCTCTGAGGTTACGCCTTTTTGGGGCTTCACTCAGAGCTTGGAACCGTGACCCCAGAGAAAATCTAGCCATACGGGCGCTACTCCCCGAGCAGCGCTCCTCCTTTTATGTTCTTTTGCTCCCCCTCAGGGAGCAAAAGACCATGCTTTCAGATTACTAAAATAGCTAGCTATCAACTATAATTCCCCTTTCTTAAAGAAGTTACACATTAGCATCTCATAATACCAACTTTCAGAATGTCATATGTGATCAATGAAACTATCTACTAGGTTGCTATCCCAAGACGCCATTCGGCATCTTCGCTAAGAAGCCTGGCTTCGCCCCCCCAAACCCCCCGGCGGGGGGCTTCCCTTCCTGCTCGCCCCGACCCTGCTTCTATGCGGGTCCTTTCCAATGGTTCAAATGCTTTGAGGTTACGCCTTTTTGAGGCTTCACTTAGAGCTTGGAACCGGGACCCTTAGTGTAAATCTAGTAATTTTTAAACGGGGCGCGATACTCTTCTTCCCCGAGCTGAGCACTCCTCCTTTATGTTCTTTTGTCCCCTTCGGGGAGCAATAGTCCACGCTTTTCTGATTACGCATCTAATAGCTGGATATATTGGCTTTCCCTATTTATCGATGGCTTGGGGATGTATAAATAGATTTTTACCCCTTCCCTCTTTGATTTTTAGATCTCTTTAAAAAGCCTTGTGGCTTCACCCCCTCCCACCTAAACCACCCGGCAGAGGAGGCTTCCCTTCATGCTCGCCCCGTCCTGCTTTTCTGAACCAACACACTAGGTGACCTACTTACACAGACCCCTGGAGGGGGCACCCTGTTATTTAAGCATCCTGTTGCCACATGGCAAAGAACTTAGCATCTCATAAATAACAAACTTTCAGGGAATGTCTTATGTGTTCAGTGAGATCCATTCCTACTAGGTAGTAGCTCCCATTATGATGATTCGGCGTCTTAAGAGCTTGCAAGTCAGGATGGAACCACAGACGACATTGATTGACACGCCTCAAGTGTCCTAATAGGTGCGGTGGCAGCTCGGCAGCTGAATGGTGCACAATTGTTCGCTTCCCCAGGGTAGTCGACCCCGGCGAAGATTGCATATATGACCGATGCGGCTCCATTACCTATAGGCAGTAAGGGGGGGGGGGAAGAAGGGAAAAAGAAGTAAAAGAAAATTCAATACAAATTCCTTCCTTTACCTTAGGGATGTTTGGTGAGCAGAAGTTGAAGGCGGGGCACATCGTTAAGACGACGTGTCTGGGTTTATGGTTCAGGCCGGCCGGTTGGTATGGGCTTTTATGGGTATTACTGATGTTATTTCTTGGATAACATCAATCGACTAAATTGACAAAGAGCTTTAACCTTGTTTTTAAAGAGGGACCCATGTGGAGTTAACCTTCAGACGGTTGCAAAAAAAAGACAGATTGTCTTTGAGGGCATCTTGCTTTATCCTGCTTTTTGTTTCGTTAAAAAGGTCGACCCTTATATCATTTATTTGATTTGCATCAAAAAATGTCGGGTCGTTAAAAATCCACTGTTTTTGTGCAATCATTATTTCTCGGGGAGGATCAACAACAATAAATCCGGGCTCAACAACAAGAAATCCAGTAAGACTAAAGCAAGAAACCGTAGGATAACTAGCTTGTTGCTACTGTTTACTTATTAAAGTTAAGCATTTTCTATGCGGGTCCCTTCCCATGGTTCAAATGCTCTGAGGTTACGCCTTTTTGGGGCTTCACTCAGAGCTTGGAACCGGGACCCCAGAGAAAATCTAGCCATACGGGCGCTACTCCCCGAGCAGCGCTCCTCCTTTTATGTTCTTTCGCTCCCCCTCGGGGAGCAAAAGACCACGCTTTCAGATTACTAAAATAGCTGGCTATCAACTAGAATTCCCCTTCCCTCTTTGATTTTAGATCGCTAAGAAGCCTGGCTTCGCCCCCCCCCCCCCCAAACCCCCCGGCGGGGGGCTTCCCTTCCTGCTCGCCCCGGCCCTGCTTTGCTGAACCAACACACTAGCGTGCTACTTACCCAGACCCCCTGGAGGGGGGCACCCTTAAGCATCCTGTTGCCACGGCAAAGAACTATAGCATCTCATAAATAACAACTTTCAGAATGTCGTATGTGATCAGTGAGATCCATCTACTAGGTAGCTCCCATAAAATGCCATTCGGCGTCTTAAGAGCTGCAAGTCAGGATGGAACCACAAGACGGCACTGATTGAACAAGCATCAGGAGTCCTAATGGGGCGGGGCAGCTGGCAGCTGCCTGGTGCACAATTGTTCGCTTCCCCGGGAGTAGTGACCCCGGCGAAGCTCGCCATACTGACCGATGCGGCTCCATACCCTAAAGGCAGGTAAGGGGGAAGAAGTAAAGAAAATTCAATACAACTTCCTTCCTTACCTTAAGGGGTGGTGAGCAGAAGTGAAGGCGGCCCTCGTTAAGACGACCTGTCTGGGTTTGTGTTCAGAGCCGGGTATTACGATGTTATTCTTGGATAACATCATCGACTAAATAAGAGCTTTAAAACCTTGTTTTAAAGAGACCCATGTGGGTGACCCTTCAGAGGTTGCAAAAAGACAGAATGTCTGAGGGCAACTTGCTTTATCCTGCTTTTTGTTTCGTTAAAAAGGTCGACCCTTATATCATTTATTTGATTTGCATCAAAAAATGTCGGGTCGTTAAAAATCCACTGTTTTTGTGCAATCATTATTTCTCGGGGAGGATCAACAACAATAAATCCGGGCTCAACAACAAGAAATCCAGTAAGACTAAAGCAAGAAACCGTAGGATAACTAGCTTGTTGCTACTGTTTACTTATTAAAGTTAAGCATTTTCTATGCGGGTCCCTTCCCATGGTTCAAATGCTCTGAGGTTACGCCTTTTTGGGGCTTCACTCAGAGCTTGGAACCGTGACCCCAGAGAAAATCAAGCAATATTAAAGCAATAAACCGTAGGGTCACTTGCTTCTTGCTGCTGTTATAGCTATATTCTTAGCCTTCCATCGCGCTCCTCGCCGAGCAGCGCTCTTCCTGCCCTCGCCCCCCCAAACCCCCCGGCGGGGGGCTTAGCTCTTTGAGTTTTAATCGTAAGCGGGTGGTAGCCGTACGGGCGCCACTCCCCGAGCAGCGCTCCTCCTTTTATGTTCTTTCGCTCCCCCTCGGGAGCAAAAGACCAAGCTTTCAGATTACTAAAATAGCCTGCTATCTCCTAAAATTCCCCTTCCCTGCTTTGCTGAACCAACACACTATCGTGTTACTTACCCGGACCCCCTGTCGGGGGGAACCCTTAAGCCTCCTGTTGCCACGACAAAGAACTATAGCATCTCATAAATAACATAAATAACAACTTTCAGAATGTCTTATGTGATCAATGAACCTATCTACTAGGTAGCTCCAAGAAAACGCCGTATGGTGTCTTAGGAGCTGCAAGTCAAGATAGACAAGACGGCATTGATTGAACAAAGCATCAAGAGTCCCATCGGGACGGGGCAGCTGCGAGCTGCCTGTTGCTTATTCGCTAACCCGGGAGTGGTGACCCCGGGGAGGCACGCCATACTGACCGATGCGGCTCCATACCCTGGATTGAGGCTTTGGGGAGAAGATTTAAAACAAATAAAATACAACTTCTTCCCTTACCTCCAGGGGAGGTGAGCAGAAGAGAGGGCGGCCCTCGTTCAATCCCCTGTCTGGGTTTGTGTTCAGAGCCGGGGATAACGATGTTATTTGTTGCTCAAATAATCGACGAAATAAGAGCTTTAAAACTGTGTTTTAAAGATGCCCATGTGGGGTACCCTGCAGAGGTTGAAAAAAGACAGAATGTCTGAGGTCAACTTGCTTGATCCTTCTTTTTGTTTCGTTAAAAAGGTCGACCCTTATATCATTTATTTGATTTGCATCAAAAAATGTCGGGTCGTTCAAAATCCACTGTTTTTGTTCGATAATTATTTTTCGGGGAGGATCAACAACAATAAATCCAGAGTAACAATAAGAAAGACAGTAAGACTAAAGCAATAAGTCCCTTCGGTCTCAGGCTTCTTACTACTGTTTACTTAATACGATTAAGCATTTTCTATGCGGGTCACTTCCCTAGTTCAAATGCTCTGAGTTACGCTTTTTGGGGCTGCACTTCAGAGCTTGGAACCGTGACCCCAGAGAAAATCAAGCAATATTAAAGCAATAAACCGTAGGGTCACTTGCTTCTTGCTGCTGTTATAGCTATATTCTTAGCCTTCCATCGCGCTCCTCGCCGAGCAGCGCTCTTCCTGCCCTCGCCCCCCCAAACCCCCCGGCGGGGGGCTTAGCTCTTTGAGTTTTAATCGTAAGCGGGTGGTAGCCGTACGGGCGCCACTCCCCGAGCAGCGCTCCTCCTTTTATGTTCTTTCGCTCCCCCTCGGGAGCAAAAGACCAAGCTTTCAGATTACTAAAATAGCCTGCTATCTCCTAAAATTCCCCTTCCCTGCTTTGCTGAACCAACACACTATCGTGTTACTTACCCGGACCCCCTGTCGGGGGGAACCCTTAAGCCTCCTGTTGCCACGACAAAGAACTATAGCATCTCATAAATAACATAAATAACAACTTTCAGAATGTCTTATGTGATCAATGAACCTATCTACTAGGTAGCTCCAAGAAAACGCCGTATGGTGTCTTAGGAGCTGCAAGTCAAGATAGACAAGACGGCATTGATTGAACAAAGCATCAAGAGTCCCATCGGGACGGGGCAGCTGCGAGCTGCCTGTTGCTTATTCGCTAACCCGGGAGTGGTGACCCCGGGGAGGCACGCCATACTGACCGATGCGGCTCCATACCCTGGATTGAGGCTTTGGGGAGAAGATTTAAAACAAATAAAATACAACTTCTTCCCTTACCTCCAGGGGAGGTGAGCAGAAGAGAGGGCGGCCCTCGTTCAATCCCCTGTCTGGGTTTGTGTTCAGAGCCGGGGATAACGATGTTATTTGTTGCTCAAATAATCGACGAAATAAGAGCTTTAAAACTGTGTTTTAAAGATGCCCATGTGGGGTACCCTGCAGAGGTTGAAAAAAGACAGAATGTCTGAGGTCAACTTGCTTGATCCTTCTTTTTGTTTCGTTAAAAAGGTCGACCCTTATATCATTTATTTGATTTGCATCAAAAAATGTCGGGTCGTTAAAAATCCAACTATGAGCGGACAATTCCGAAGAAATGGTAAGATATGGGTAAGAGTTCTCGCAGATCTCCCTATTACCGGGAAACCTACAGAAGTCAGAATGGGAAGAGGAAAAGGAAATCCTGCGGGTTGGATTGCTCGTGTGTCCACAGGACAAATCCCATTTGAAATGGATGGTGTGAGTTTGTCAAATGCTCGACAAGCCGCTATATTAGCGACGCATAAACTATGTGCGTCAACCAAGTTTGTTCAGTGGTCGTAACGTAATTAGTTAGTGGGGAAAAAGCGGGCCGGGATTCAAAAGAATTAGGCGAAGTGTTTGTTCCTGAACGACGGAAGTGGAAAGACACCTTTTCGGGCAATTCCTAACGCAGAAGAGGGATGCTAATAAGCTGACAACTCAGGCACCAAATGGAGCACTGCAAGTGTACAGAGGTTCCAGACACTTGAATACTCGCTTTAAGATCACACAATCGGTGATTTCGAGAATAACAAACTACGCTATTCCAGTTTTGAGTTTAAGAAATATATGCTATATACAGTAAGTAAGAAGCTTGTCACCTGAATGGAGTTAGTGCTTTAGTCTTACTGTCTTTCTTGTTGTTTATCCCGGATTTATTGTTGTTAATCCTCCCCGAAAAATAATTATCAAACAAAAATAGTGGCTTTTTAACGACCCGACATTTTTTTATTTTAATAAAATAAATGAGATAGGGTCGACCTTTTTAACGAAACAAAAAGAAGGCTCAAGAAAGTTGACCTCAGACATTCTGTCTTTTTTCAACCTAATTTCCCTAGCATTATCCTACCGACCCATACCTTTCTCGACCGAAGCCATAAGTAGTAGTTTAACGCTTGATCGAAGCGGCAGTTACCAGGAAAGAAGATCTGAATTGGGGCTTGGGGTCACGTATAATAAGATCTGAAATCTCTACTGGTTGTTTCGATCTACTAAGTCACGAGTACAAACGTAGCTTTCTATCTTCCATACCAGCTCATCCTTCAAAACCTCTAACCCTTGCAAGATGCTCTTCCAAGATTGAGAAGTCGCATATCCAACTAGTGGAACAGCCCTGACATTTCTCCAATGCATCTCCTTTCGGATTCTTCTTTGTCAACCTAGCATTTCGAAACGAACAACTCCAGCCAAACTAGCAATTGGACAGGTCCTAGCTTACTAAGTAAATCGGCTACATTTTCCCAGAAATAAAGAGGGATGCCGGATGTAGAACCCACTATCAAAGAAGACAACTCCCATCTAGGTTAATGGAAGTCAATCGATCTCGAAAATAGAGAAGAAAGCAGCATCCCGCTCAATGCAAGTAGG